>VXAX01004168.1:80906-107712 GCA_013399835.1 Leptocoma aspasia
GGGAGCGGGGGAGGGGAGGAAGGGGCGCGGCCCCGGGGCTCCCCCGCGGGAGCCGCCCGCGCCCCGCCCGGGACCCGGTACCGCCGCCCGGCCGTGGGCGGCGCGGAGGGAGGCGGAGGCGGCGCTGCTCCCCCGGCCCCGCGGGGCGACACGGGCGGCACCGGGGGTGCCCCGGTGAGTGGCAGCTTGTTGTGTGACGTCACCAAGGCCGGGGCCGCGCCCCGCCCGCACCGGGGGTCGCACCCGGGATCGTCCCGGGGCCCCCGCGGCACGCGGGGCCGTGCCGGGGTGCCTGCGGAAGGGTTGCCAGGGGTTTGTGCGCCGTTGAACTTTTATCTTGGGGAGGAATCGGCCTTTGGAGCGCAACTGGAAAGTTTGGGCGGTGTTTTTTTGGTGGGGCGGCTGCAGCAGGCCGGGGAAACGCCGGGGGTGCTTTGACACGGCCGGAATCCTGTGCCCCGACAGCCTTACCCGGGCTGAGAGCTGCCCGCTGTTAAACTACATCCTGCATCAACCTTTTCTGCCAGGAAACCCATTCCTTCCACGGCGAGAGGAACCTCGAGACTACTGTTTGAGTTTTAAAAATAAGACCCAAAAACTTCTCCCAGAGTTCTGGAGAGTTAGTTATTAGAGATAGTCAGGATGAAATATTGTTCCCAGTCAAATGATACCACAACTACTTTGATATCCCTTTAAGATGTGTCTGGAACAGGGGTTTGTTTGTTTTTAGTTGCTGCCTCATATCCAGCTTTTGTTTCTCTTCTGGTCCAGCTCACCTGTTTGTTGCAGGGAGCCCTTCATAAGCAGTGGTTCCCACCCACCCTTTCTCTGTGTGATACAGTATTTGGAGAAAATTAAACCATAAGATCTCCCTAGATAATGTTAAGTTTGTTGTTGCTTTTTTTTACCCCACAGAGCTTAGCCTAAGTGTCAGTTCTGCCATCTGTGTGACTTTGAAATGGTGAACTTTTTCCAGAAGCAGACTTCTGTTAATCTTCTTTTTATCTCAGAAGTCTCAAAAGTTAATTTTACGTGCCCTAAATGTTTGTGACTCAAAGTATTAGGTTCTCTGGTGGCTTTATTTGGGGATTTTTTCCCAGTATGGAAATATGCTTTCCCTCCCTGAAAAGATTGCTTGTGAAAATAACTGCTTGCTGTTGAAGGCTCTTCTGATACATGTGTGCTTTCCTCCTGCCCTGCTCTGGTCTTATCCAGGTCTCCAGCCACGCAGCACTGGCATTTCTTGTTCAAATATACAGAGTCTAATTCTGGCACTGATTTGGACCAAGGCTGTATGTTTAAAAAAAGTAAAACATTAGCCTGATTTCACTTTAATTAGTTCACTGGAATGTTTAACAGCATATTCAGCATAAATGTTTGCCATAAATTTGTATGATTTGTACAATCACACATAAATTTGGGTGATATGTATCATGTAACGCTAGAATACATGGGTTTTTTTAAAAATAATTTTTCAAGACATGAATGCACCTTCACACAAGGGGTGAAATAAATTCAGTCACAGCAGAACTCAGCTGAGCAGCTCTCATGTTATCCCTGCTCGTTCACCAAGCTCATGCTCTGGCCGAGTGCCACAGCAGCCAAGCGCCAGAGGCGGGGAGTTCTCTGAGCCAGGAATTGACAGTAAAAACATCCTAAATGATCTTAACCGCCACCAGGATGTAGGACTGGTGATGGCTCTTCAGATAAGCAAATTCCAAATGAAAATGTTTTGGAAGGGTCTTGGAAGTATCATCATCATTCCTCATTTTTCTGACAGTAACTCTTGGTTTTTCTGGGTTTTACATTTAATCTTTTTCTCTCAATGTATTTAAGTTGCCCAGAACTCTGTGGGCTCTTCCTCACACCATGTCTATGGTCTGCTCTGTGCTAGACATTTCTGATCTTGACTACCTTTTCATTAGCCAAGTGTACCTTCTCAGTTTCTCTAACATTTTCTTCCCTGCTTCTGTGGTATCATCAGGTTCTTTCCAAGTCTCCACTCAGGCACCATCTTTTACCTTTAATACTAAATCTCATCTCTCTCATGTTCTGCTCTGTTGCCTTACAATGGGTCTTTACATGCAGTTTGAACTAACGTGGAGGAGAAGTGTAATTGTGTGATTTTGAGGAAGTTAGCATGTTGACAAAGTACAGCAAGTGTGCCCTTGAAATCTTAAATTAATCTATGATGAGCTTGGCCTAGTAAAACACATAAGGGTGAAACTCTGTAATACAGAACAGTGCAATGCAAAATAAAGGCACCAAATGACAGCTGACCTTCATTGCATTCCCAGGGTACAGCTATGCACCTGCACACAACTGAATGCATGATGAAAATCCACTTCTCCTTGCCTTCTGGTATAATTCCTCTCCTGCTATAAATAGTGGGTAGCTAAATAGAAAGAGGTAATTGCTTATTACCTTTTGGTAAATCTCAAAAATAAGCAAAAATATCCCAAAATACTGTCTGTGGTACACTAGTTAAGTTGCTACTACTTTTTGGTGTCTGGGTGCCTTCTGGTCTTGGTGGGATCTCTGTTACCACTCATTTGAACTGTGAATAAAGTACCAAAAGCTAATTGGAGTTGATAGAGTGACACTGCCCTGTCCATCCTCTCTTCTGTCCTTTTCCTGTCACCATATTTTCATTTGGGAAGGTCATTTGAGACTATAAAAGTTGAACTAAAATATCTATAGATCACCTTTTAATTAAGATATTTGCCATCCACACAACTAACAGCCAGTCCTTCCTAAGTGAATCATCAAACTAATCAGAAGAACGTTTGCTGTCTTTCTCTGACCGCCTTTCATGACCAAGGTCCCTTGTAAAACAAACAGATGGATAGTCACAAGTATACTCTGTAGAATTGGGCAGTACACCAAATATGAGGTTTTGCTTTCCTCAGGCTCTGACAGTTGTGGGTTTTCTGCTTGCTTTTTTATTGTTGTTTTTTAATCAGCAACAGAGCTCAATTCAGTCTCTTTGCTCAGTTAATTAGCAGTGTTCTGCAACCATAAATAGTTCTGTCTCACCTGGCCTGAACTGTCACATTTGGAGCAGTTTGCTAGTGTGGATGTTTACAAAGGGATTCCTCTTCCTCATCTTCACAGTTTTAAGGAAGATCTTTGCATGTGTCAGTGGTTTAAAAGAGCTAGCAGCTGTCCAAGTACCAGTTATCTCTGTTTGCATTCTTTGCTAGCATTTCATTTTTTTTATATTTTACACCTGGAGGCTCTTTATTCTTCACCTCCCATCTGCTCTATTGAAATTGTGTGAAGTAAGAAGGCTGTCTCACAGTGGGATCTTCACTGGGTGCTGACCAAGTGAATTGGCTCATTTTTTGAACCTCAGTCCAAGAGCTGTTTGGAAAGGCTGGGTTCCATGTAAACCACAGCACAACTAGGCTTCTGCGCTTGAAATTGAAAATGTTGTTGGGAGAATTTTAAATTACACTGTGGGATGTTGACAGATGAGAATGAGCATGCAGTTTGGGATAAAGAAAGTATTAGAAATAAGAATACAGCCTTCAGAAAGTTTAAGTCATTAAGTTGACCAGAAAAGTAAATAAGAACGTGGACTCTGGCAAGTCAAATGAAAAATACAAGGACCTGCCAGAAAGACTCTGAGAAACATCAAATTAATAGCAAAAAAAAAAAAAAAAGAAAAAAATTCCAAGTTCATCAGAAACAAGAAAAGTGCAGGATTCTGGAGGGCCAATGGATGGAAAAGTGAAAGAAATATTTGATGATGAAGCCACGACTAGAAAGATGACTTATGTGCATTCCTGTTTCCCGTGGAGGAGTCCAGGAGTCCGAAGAGGTTCCCTGTGCCAGATATTCTTTTTATGGAGAACAGAACTCATTGGAAGGTCTGTCTCTGCTTGAATTGTCAGCAAAGTAATTTATAGAGCAAAGTAATAAATACAGTTACAAGATGCCAAGACCAGATGGTACTTGCCCAAGGGTTCCAAAGGAAACTCGGGCCTGAAATGACCAAATTACTACTTATGCTGTGTAACTTCTCAATACCTTGAAGCCACAGAAATAGAAGAGGATTTATATGGTAGCAGTTCTTAAAGATAGTTCAGCAGGATATCACAGTTCAATGCCATTTTAAAAAGTAGAAGACAAAAAAAAGCTAACCAGGTGGACCAAAAACTTAGAGTAGCAGAAAGCCAGTGTGGCTTTTGCAGAGGAAATGGTGCAGCTCATGTCTGCTGGAGGTTTTGAATGACTTGAGAAGCACAGAGAAGGGAAATGTGGGACAGGAGAAGAAAGGGGATCTATGTTACATCTCTAATGTTCAGCATATTCATAAATGATCTGGTTAGAAAGGTGTTGAGGAAGAAGGGAAGAAAAGACCAGAGCTGATAAGGAAGAATTGCAGCTTGTCCTTCTGACACTGAATTACATGCAGCAAAATGCCAAATGAAATTTTTTCCAGATAGATACAAAGCAGGGGTGTATTCTTAATTTATTTGGGCACTGATGGAGTGAAAGTTAGTTATTACCACTTAGAAGGAAAAGCTTGCCATAATTCTGTGAAAATGGAAGTTTAGTGTTCAACAGTGATCATATGAGTTTGTATGAGGGGCTTTGGGAAAGGAATAAAAAAAGGAAAACAGGGATAGCATCGTGGCTCTTAGTCCTCAACACGCTGATTACAGTGGGTTGGCACAAAGAAAGATATGCTTTGGGATACATTGCAACTGGAAAAGCAAAGATGAGGCTGAAAAGAGTGATCAGAGATAAGGAATGGATTCCATACAAGGGATGCTTAAAAAGATTTGAACTCCTCAGCTTGGCAAAGACATGACCAAGCACAGTGTGGTCTAGATCAAAACTGATGGTGCCTCTCCCTCAGTCTGCACTGAGACTGCAGAATGTAGGGCCACAGAGTGGCCTGTCATTTAAAGGAATGGCAGTGACTTACATGGCTTCAGAACCAAACAAGTGGAATCACAGGAGAAAACACTGTCAAATGGGCTGTTGGGCATAAAGAATAAAAAAAATAGAATTACCCCCAAGCTGTCAACTGAGAAAATACACTTGTGGTGGTATCAGTGCATTTGCTCCTTCTTTTACTCTCTCTGAGATACCTGCTTGTGTCAGGCAGTGTTGGGCTTGCTGGGTGTTTGATCTGAACCAGTGCAGTTTCAACAGATGTCTTGTGATGGGGGAAGAGGAGGAAGGAACACAGGTGAGTGTCAGTTGTGAGTACAAGAAGATGGCTGCCTGGAAAAGTTAGTGTTAGTTTTTCTTGTCCGTATGTGCTTTACTGCCAGCACCTGCAGACACAGCCACCACGCCCAAGCAGAAGCCTGTCTTGCTCAGCATGAGCTGCCCCACATCCCATCTGACATGCAGGAGGTGTCTGAGAAGAGAGGACACCAAGAAATAACTGGCCCAAATGCAAAGCGTTTCGCAGATTACACACGCATGGAAGTCCACAGATCTGCTATAATTACCTCAATATTAAGCCCTAATCTCATTTTGTGCAAAGTAATCTTGGGACTCGGTATTGCATAAGAGAAGTGCTCTCGTAAGTCGTTGTGCCTACAGATAGCAAAGATGTAGTCAGTGGGGACAAATGAGCAAGAATGTTCCGTGGGGGAGCAAGGACAGCAACAGCAGCCACAGATCCTGAGGACAGAATCCTGCTTTCTGCCCCCAAAATCCAAACTTTGCCTTCAGCCTTGGAGAGGGACTTGTCATGGTAGAGGAAGACAAGGGAGAAATGCTCAAATTGGTCTTCTTCCCTGGGTTCTGAAATGGTGTTAATTTACTAATTATGTACATATAGGGGTGAACTTTGAAGATAGTTCAGGATCACCCTGCTGAGTTTGGTGTTAACAAAACAGGATGCACGTTGACAATGTTAAGACTGAGTTTTGCTTGCACATATTACTGGGTTAGTTTTTAAAAAATTCGATTTAAACATGCTTAAAAAAGGTCTTCCAGGAACCTTCTTTTGCAGTATTTTTCTCCTACCAAGTGTTGAATGTGAATTAAATAACCTGGCTTGGAAAGGAAATGAGGGCATCTGTTTTGTTCATGCTTAAAAAACAGTGCAAGAAAGCCCTGCAGATGAAATAACAGAAAAGTAGTAACTGAACATAGAAAACAGAAGCTCAAAATTGTGGAAAGAAACTGTGAGGAAAAAGGAGCTAAAATAACTATGAAATTATGGATGTAAAAAGTTGAAATGTGATGAGGCCCTGCCTGGGTGTGTGATGTGTCCTGCTGGGAGCCTTGCCTGCCTTTGCTTTCAAGCTGGCTCGTCCCGCTTGCTCTTGTCCTTGTTTCAGGCCCCAGCTTTCCTCACCTGTCCTTAGGGTCTGAGAGAAGCATCCAGTTGTTACCTTCTGTGGTTGTGTCTCTTCCAGACTGTCCTTTTTCCAGTTCTGCTGTAGTTGTTCCTCTTATGGTCACTGTTGTGTAGTTTAATCATCCGTGTGCCCTGCTCTGAGTCATTTCCAGTTCATTTATAGCCTTTTGACATGGGAGGATCACAGCTGCACACATCAGAAGATGCAGTCATGTGACAGATTCCGACATCATCTTAATGGTTCCTGGTTTGTTCCTTTTCTCCTAGCTCTTAATACCGGAATCTTTAAGATTGTGGCACTTTGGAGTATTGAGCTTTTATTTTAAAGGAGTTAACTATAACTTTTGAATACTGTCCTTGAGTGGCAGTGATCAGCTCTCAGTCCATCATTTTGTACAGAAAGTTGAATCTGGTTTTCACATTGCATATCCCTTCACATTTCTCTCTTTCAAATTTTATTGCCGAGGCACAGAGCCTGTTAAAGTTCTGAAATCCATCACAGTTAGCCCTTGCCTTTGTTACCTCTACATCTTGACATCACCGGTAAATTTTGTTGCATAGATATTTTTCTTGGCTTTTTCAGGTAATTTATGAATGTTGAGCTGTGCAGGTTCCACGGGTGTTTTTCTGAGAGCGCTGAGCATTTCCTTCTGCCTGGTTTCCTATCTTTTGGCAGTTATTTATCTATACACAGAGAACTTCCATGTAATCAGGTATTCTGATTATCTCATTAAGTTAAAAAAAAAAAGGTTGAATGATATTGCACACCTAATCTAACCAGACTTGATAATTGACACCTCTGTTTTGATATATATCTTAGCTCTGAAGATCTCTGGCCTGAAAATGGAGGGGGACAATGTAATTTTTTTTTCCAGAAAGCTCTTTACATGCTGCAGCAGTCTGAGTTTGAAAGAATGCTAATATGCAATAATAATAAAGAGAAGTAGGACCATCTTAATGATTATAATCCCATCAGACTAAGACGTCAATCCCAGGTACAATAATGGAATAAGTAACAAAGTGTTCAGGAAAGAATTAAGGCAGTGTTACTCAGTCTGGACTGGGGAAAATAGAAACAAGAGGTGTTAATTGTTTTAGTTTGGTTTTAAGTGCAAGTGTTCATCTTAGCCTTCAGTTAGTACTTGACAGTAATTGCATGTCATTTTCAATGAGAAACTAAGCCAGAACAAAATCAATATCGTTCATATTAAATTTAGTAGAAAGAGGGCAGCTGTGAAAGGCAAGTATAGGCTCAAGTGAGTCTGTGTGTAGTGAGAACATGAAGGAGTTGGACTCTTGGGCTGTGTATTTTAGTGGTCACCAGGAAAAAGGGCAAAATGCCAGTAATGGGAAATTTGCAGAGGCTGAAGAAGTGAGGAAGTGACAAGGAAAACCTCATCATAATGCAGAAAATATAATTGACTGCTGGAGTGAGGAGCATGGGATGGGATTCTCTGTTGCTGCTATTTTAAAGTCAAGATGGTCTGGACTTGAATTAATGCACGGGGTGAAATATACTGGGAAATTACCAAGCAGTGGCTTGTTTGCACTTGAAATGCATCTCAGGGTGTGGTTCTCTGATACTGTGTGAATGGATTTAAGGCTCCTGCTCCTGGAGCTGTGCTGCAGCAGCCCTGGGGCATTTGGAGCTGTGATGGACAATGTGGGATGGGAAGGTGACACCTCTGCCACTTTGTTACTCCTTATGCCAGGAATAGACAGTCACTACTGTCAAAGGTGTCAAGGTAATTAAAAAAAAAAAACAAAAACAAAAACAACGGGCTCTGTGTTAGGGTGCTTCAGTCTGGAAAGGCTGTTATGTGAGCAGCAGGAAGAGGGTGAGTGGAGGCAAATTGTTCACTCCCTTTCCATTTCGGAATTAGGAGGCACTAAAAGAAACTAATAGGGACAATCTTGAATTGGAAGGAAGTGGCTTTAGACAATGTGTAATTAAGTTGTGGGAACTCCCTCCACAGGATGTTGTGTGTGCTGGAAGTTTACATGGGTTCAAAGGGAGTCTGGACAAGCTCATGGAGGAGAAATCTGTTTGAGGTTACCAAATTCATGGGAGCCACATCTGACCCAAGAAGCTCCTGAGCTGAAGGCTGGTGAGCGTGCAGGGAGAAGCTTCTTGTTCATTTTTCCTCTTCTCCTTTAGTGCAAGAATCCAGTCCTGAGTTTATCCAAAATGCCAGGCTCTGAGGTGGAGAGACCTAAGTCCATGTCCCTATTTCCATGTGTGTAGACCTGCAGTAACAGATGGTCTGTGGGTCTCTAGGTATAAGTTTAGGTGCAGGAACAAGTTGGTCCAGTGGTCAGTGTCTGTGTTGGAGCTGCTTGTGGGACACAGTGCTGGGTGTAGAGGGTTGCACATGTCATGATTTGGGTGTTTTATCAGAAGATAGTTCGTGTGTTCCTGGGAGCACTTGGCAGTGCTGAGGCTCATTCCTGTAAAGCACGGCCAGGTGCTCTGTACAAGGAAGGAGAACAAAGCAAAATGTTTTGCTCTTTCCTGCAGTGCTTAAAAATCAAGCAGATTTATTAGAATCCAAACCAATTTTCTTCTGTGAGAGGAAGATGAATTGTGTGTTGCCACACAGGATTTTTCCTGAAGAGGAAGGCAAGGGCAAAGGCTGTAATTTGATAGGATGAATCCTACTTTGAGACTTCACATGATATCTCAGATTAGACGTACTGTGTCCACGTGACACTCAACACGGATCTAGTGCTGATGGCTGATTCAGGTTTCCTCCAAAACATTGCACTGGCAGGCTTTATGCTGCATGAGGAATCTCCTGCCCCATCACAGCCATTGCAGAGGCAGCATGAGCAACACTCTGTGTCCTTAACCAAGATGCACTCTATGTCCATGCCTGTTAAACACCTGTTGTGTACTTTTGGATAACTCTTAATGACTGTATAAAATTAATCAGTCATTAAGGGTTCACTAGGACTGGCAACCAGTGTTGGTAAGACCTAATGCAGTTAAGCTGACCCTGTTCCCAGTTCTGGTGATGTAGTACAAAGAGGCTTGAGCTGGTTATTTGTGGAGTTAGCTGAGACCTGGGGAGGTTTATTAGCTGGAGGTGAACACAGCTACGCTGCTCCTGATTTAAAGCTGGCTCTGGAAATGTACAGCTATATTTGCAAGGCACCTTTTCCAAACTAGTAAAACATGCCAGACTTGAGCCTGGTGGACATAGGCTGAACAAAGTGTTATCAGAAAGCTGAACACTCAGCTTCCCCAGTCCAAAGACCTTCCCAAAAGACCTGTGTTCAGTGTTTAATCCATTGGATACTATGCTGACCTTCTGTGTCAGTTTTTCAATTGTCCTTCAGTCTTACAGCAGAAAAATTTGATTTTCTGTGGGTTAAATTTATGTGCAACATCAGTAGCCTGCCCTATGCTTTGCCACCTTTGGAACTTGTTTCAAGTGTTAGATTTCATATGTAACCCTCCCAAAAAGCCCCAGCAGATAGCTTTTTCTTGCCAACTGCTCCCACATAGAGCTGTAGTTAGAAATAGGTCTATTTTGCAGTACTGTCAGGCTGCTTTATGTACTGGCTGCAGTAAGGAATATAAATATAGCTATTTCTCAAAGGCCTTGTTAGCAACACTTTAAATAACATGGCTTTTTGGTTTATGAGTGGAAGTATCCACAGGCAAACTTGCACAGAATTAAGAAAATCTCAGTCATTACAATGAAATGTGTTGACTGTTCCCTTGATAGAGGTGACCACATTCACATTTTTAGTGTTTTGATTCTGGTAGCTTGGATTTGAACTGAGTTTCCGTCTCAGTAATGCCTGATTTCAGGTTGTTCATGGAGTCAAGAGAGCAGATCACTCTGAGCTCAGTGTGTCTGGCTTTACTGTCAGTGTGGCTGTACAGATCAGTTCAGACAATAAATTAGTGGTCGCTTGCCACATGTTTTGGGGTGTGTACATCTTCCAGGATCTTCTGGGAACCCTGTAGCAGAAACATGGGTTGTATCTGATTTCTTTATCTGACTGAGTCATGTTTCTCCATAATTTTTTTTCTTACTTTTATTTCAATCCCAAGGCTGTTGACTTCCCAGTTTGCAGCTTTTCTAAGAGGTGAATTGGAGTCACAGTTTCTTTTACTTCACAACTATTGCTATGTAAGAGCAGGGCCATCCTGTGCTGCTGATGTGAGGAAAAATGGCATGATAGCACACACATAGGCTTACATATGCTGAAGGAAGCTGATTTAAGGTAGCAGGATTAGCATTTCAGCAGCAAGCTGCAGTATTTCTGGTATTTGTTTATATGTGCTTTCACTAATGAGAAGTGAGCAGCAAAAAGAATTACAGAATGTATAGTTGCTGGCATTTTCCATTGGGACTTTGATGGAGGAGAAGATTGAGATTCTTGCCTGCTGTTGGGAGATGTGGGAATCCTGGATTCTTTTCTAGAGTAATGGTTACATCCTTCTGCCATTCTTCTCCTGGCCTGTTTGCCTTACCCCTTCCCTGGTCATAGTATTTGGGCCACTTCACCCACTCAGATGTTCTATGTTCAGTCTCTTTTTTCACTGAGTGTAGCTGCCCTAAAATCAGACCTGTTTGCTTCTGGGCTGATCTACTTTGGACTCCAAACTGCTTTGCAAGTTTTCAGTGTTAATGCCCAACCTTGCTAAATGGCCAGAAGGAAACTGTGAGAAAAGCCTGCTCATCCCCTCTTGATCCCTGGAGTCTTTGGGAAAACTCTTTCTTCCTCCACCTCAGACTTGAACAAAAGTGAGTATATTTTGAGAGTAAATGCAGGTATTGAGGCAGAGGCAGTTGAGGGACTGGGACAGTGTCAGTTCTCCCCTGTGGTAGGTAGAGGGCAGGCCCTCACTGGTCAGGGTGGGAGACACTTGAGCAGGGTTTCTTCTTCTGGTCCCTCAGCCCAGCTCTTGTTCCTCCTGTTGCCCAGGGCAGGGCTGACTGAACGAAGGGAAGTAAAGCAAGTGAGAAGAGTGCCAGGCTGTCATTCACTCAGCAGCTAACTGCTTCAGTGCTGTGTAGAGGAGTCAGCAGCAAGGCGGTCTTTCTATGATTTCAAAATCTTTACTTTCTAACATTTTGGTTTTAAGGACTTCAGCAGGATTAGGTGGGAAAGAATTTAAAGGATGTTCTCCCCCCATCCACCACAGCATCCTTACTACATGCTGAACTGCTTCTGAGCTGCTTCTGCTGAGTTCTTGCTGACATGCAATAATCCAGAATTTATTTTTTTAATAAAATTCTGCATTATGCAAAGGATCTGCCTGTATAGCATAGCAGGCAACATTAAGTTACTAGTAGTTAATTGGTAATTGAAATTAAATATAGTTGTGATAACTATGTGATGGTAAAGGGCTGTTTCTTCCATCAGTTACTTTCTCCAGGATGAGATCCAGAGTGAGACAGACAAACCTGGCATGTTTGTTGCCAGCCTATCCAGCTTCAGAATGTCAACAGTGTGTCCACATCCTCACTCATGCTGTGTGGCCTTGGGACCTGCCAGAGAGGAGGCACTAGAAAAGTTGTTCCTTGGAAAAATAAACAGCATGCTGAAGAGGCAAATTCCCTTGCAGTAAAGAGTAATACTTGGGGGGAGTATGTTTGAAACATGGAAAAAAATATTTTCCCCATTTCTAATTCTTCTGGAGTATTTGGTGGATTCCCTTAACAAGCAGGGCTTTATGCTGCAGGAGTCTTGGAGCGTCACTGCACTTAGAAACAGCAGCCTCCTGTAACAGGGATATTAGTGTGGCAACTGAGCAAACAGGAGCTCCTTGTGTTGTAACCTCCTGTGATGTTAGTGGGATTGAGTAAATGATGTCTAAAGCTCCTGTAATACCTGTGAAAGACACTGGTTGAGGCTGGGGAAATGTCATAATTGAATCTCTTCCATTCAGATGAGTCACTAGAGTCATGTTGTGAGAATTTCCACTTCGAATCTAGCATACTGGCTGGTTTTGAGAATCCTATAAATGCAAAGGTGGGAAGAGTCATTCATTTAAGAGTTGGAAAAATTGCAGATCTCTTGCCTTGCTGCAGAAGACAGCACAGGTTCTCCTAGAAGATCACTGCAGCCATTCTGCTACATTCTGCTAATTGGGATAAATTATTTCTTGCTCAATGTTCTGCATGCATCATCAGTGATGCAGTTCCAGCAGCTTTCTGGGTTTATTGGACTCTCCCTGCTCTATGTGTTGTGTAAAAGGATGAATGTGTAGTACTTTTGTTCAGTTACAGTGAGGTAGTAGTAGCTTGGGTTTGCTCTGTTTGTTATACCCTCTCAGGTAGTTAATAGAGGTTTTTTAGCTCTAAATGTAGGCATGTGCTCACTGGTGAAAAGCCGTGCTGCAGCAAATAGTAAATTTTGTGTAATGTGCATCTTAAATGAAACTCTTTAGGCCAGCAAAGTGCTTTGATTCCCATATACTGCTGGTACAAATGTTAATGTATTTCCATGTTTCAGAATACTTGATGAAGAAAACCAGAGCATGCCAGAGTGCAGCAGAAAGACCCGACTGCTGTGAATGCTGTTAGTGTTGTCCTTGCGACACGCACCACTAAGATGCGGCTCCATTCTAACAATCCATTTTTTTCTCTATTGTGCTACCAAGATGTTGTTTTTCTGAGTCTTTGCCAGACCTGACAACCCCTTACAGCTGCCCACTGGAGAGGAATGTATTTATTTTAGCTAAAAATAACTAGCTGAAAGATGCTGATCTGTACCCTGAATCCTCTAAATTAGGAAATTCAAGGAATTCCTAAATTAGGAAGTGTTCAAGGTTGGATGAGGCTTTGAGCAATCTGGTCTAGTGAAAGGTGTCCCTGCCCATGACAGGGAGTTGGAATTCTGTGATCCTGAAGGTCCTTTCCAACCCAAATCCATTCTATAGTTTGTTGATAAGTAGAAAGAAGTGGTTGTGATGTGTGGTGACTTCCTTCCAAGGTGGATGGAGGTGTCTATCTAATGATCAGAGCTGACATCCTGAGGTGTTTATATCTACCTAGCATTTATAATCTGGGCTGCTTCTGAAAATTGGAGATTATAAGTGGTGATCTTTGCCTCCTGAATTGAATTTTATACAACACACTTGTTCTAGAAGGAATTATTTGGTGGTAATGCTGTGGAAGGTGAAACTAAAGTAAAAAATACAAGGATGCCATGGGTCACCGAAAAATGATAATGTGGTTGAGGCATTTTGTGATGGTCCAGAAGGATCCTCTAGAAGCTGATGATGAGGGAATTATAATTCCCTAGATTTTGAATGTACTAGATGGAAGGGACTGTTGGGCAGGTTTGATATGTCCTGGTGACAATCCTGCACAGAACTCTGTGAGCAGGAGAGCCTCATGGGGCTCCTGAGCAGTGGGAAGGAAGTGGTTGAGCACACACTGCTGAAGGGCATCTGGGGTCCAAATGATGTCAACACATCTCAGGAAGCATCCAGGCAGAGAGTTTTATGATTGGCTTTTCTCAGGAAAAAGATACTGAGGAGACAAAATAAAGCTCCTGAAATAATTTTGATATATATCCATAAATTTTTCAAGCTTTTTTTGGGAAGGATTTGTAGAAAGATCTACATTAAATAATGGGTTTGGGTGGGGTTTTTTTTACACAATTGTAGTTTCCTTGTAGACCTTAACTTAGGCATAGGTATGTAGAAGGCCAAACCATAAACTTTAACTGGCAAGGAACACTTAAAAAATAATCTGAGCGACAGAAATATTTAGAAGAAGATAGAGTTGATCTGATACTGCATTGAAAAATACAGTTATCTGTAGGTGATGCCAAAAGGTCACCTACCCTGGGGGACACTGCAGGTAACTCAAGGCATCACGGGCCAGTCCCAGCCACCAGCACAAAAGGGAGAAGGAGGGAGGATAGCAAGGAAGGACAGGTTATCCCATTCCCTCAGCCACCCACTGTGTCTCCAGGGCAGTTTCATCAATGGCCTAGATAATTATCTGGGAATCACTACTATTAAACTTGCATCCAACAGACTATGATTAAACTGGAGGACAGAGCTAGAACCTGAAGGTAGAATAAACCATCAGTCACTGTAAGGATAAATAAAAGTCTGGCAGTGGATATTCAGCTGTGTGAAGAGAGAACTACTCACTGTAGAGACGTCTGAGTGAAAAAAAGTCTGTGAGCTATCAGGAATTAAAAGCTGACTGTATCAACAGTGTTCTCTTCAGGGGAGGGGAAGAAGAAAGAAAAAGACACGTAATTCCAGATTGGTGTTTAAGCAGCAGAGTATCCCAGAAGATCAATGAAATTAATCCTTCAGCTCTGGGCGCTCTTCACAGAGCCCTAGGAGAAATACTGGATTCAGCTTTTGGGCTCCACACTTCGGTAAATTTGTGCCAATTGGACTCTGCCCAGAAGGGAGCAATGAGAAAGTCTAGGAAATATGATTTACAGACAAGGCTTGAATAAACTGGCATTGTTTTACCTGAAGAGAAGACTAAATGAAGGCATGTGTTCTTAACTGCACTGGGGAAAGGGAATAATCCATTTCCTTATGGCCACAAAAAACAGCATAAACAATAATGGGCTTATATTGCATCAAAGAAGGGTGAGGGTACACACTGAGGGAAATCTTCTCATTGTAAATACTGTGGAGCACACGAGCAGATTACTTCAGAGGTTTTGTGGGACTTGAAGGGCAAATTAGCCAAAACTGACATTAAATAGAAGTTACAAGTAGTTGGTCTTGAGTTGGTACAGATAATTTCCAGTTCTGTAAAATTCAAATACTAGCATTGCTAGAAAGTATTCAAAACCATCTAACACGATGGAAAGAAAACTTTTATAAGGCTTGGATCATTTAAAACCTTCCACAAATGTAAAAATAACCCCAAGTCCCTAAGGTAAATAACTTCAACTTGTGTACATATGTATTTGCAAGGTGAAAGAAGCTCACATTAGACATGGATTTAGATCACTTGAGCAGTGGTGTCTGACAAGGCTGTCCTTGACCCTTGCTGCTTAGTGGGTTGAAATGGTACCTGGAGCATTCTCTGTACCTGGAGCACAAGTACAAATTCTCTGTAATATTCACTGCTTCTTCAGCACAGTACCAAAGTTTGCTTTTAGATGGTAGTTTTACCTTTTTACTTGATTTCATGAGGCAAGAGAAGAGGTGAAAAGGATAAAACGTTTTTGCTGTGTCCTTTGAATCTCTCCTGTGCTTCTTTGAGGCCTTCTCCCCTTGCCAGTATCCCTGATCACCCTCGTAGAACTTTGTTCTGAGTTTGTCATGGCAAAAGTTAACTCACAGGGTGCTCCCTCTGTGGTATTTTGGTCATGCAGTCATAGGTATTGTGGTGGCATTGCTGTTTGCTCCATTTCCAGGAAGCTTCATGGGATGACTAAGCGGCTTCCCCTGGAGTGCCTTTATGTAATGGAGAAGAAAGTCGTTATGGTTCTGTCCTCATTGCACTCCAGTGTAGCCAGGTCACTCCCTAAATCTGTGGCTTGTCCCTGCATCAATCAGAAATAAACACCTGGAGAAAAGAGAGAGCAGGCACATATACAGTGCTTGTTTTGTTTGCTTTGCCAGATCCAAAACAACCATCTCCTTTGGCCCCACCCTGACCCCAGGCTTTCCTTAAAGCTTTTCAAGCTTTTATACTGTCTTTTTGAGGCAGGAGTTGCTCATGAGCAGGTCATGGATTTGTATGGTCCTGATACAGATCAATTCATTGCACAGCAGAGATCTGTGTGGAGCACCACGGGGGTCTCCACCCCTAAGTAGCCCCTTCCCCTACTGCAAGCTGACAGCAGGCTCTGTTAGCCTGGGAGCAGCGATGCCCAGCACAGCGGGTTGAGGAGGGAGATGCAGCCTGCCAAAATCCTTTGCAGAGTGGTGGTTTTAATCTGAGGAACTGGTTACCTTGAGATCCTTCTGTTGGTGCTCTGACAGGCAGTAGGTGCTCTTCTGTCCAGCTGACTGGCACTTTGTAGTTAAGACAACTCAGTGTGATAAGAAAATGTTACTGCCTTTAAATTGAAGCATCTTGGATATGATTACCTGGAATACACTTCTGAGAGGGTACCCTGGGACAGTGCTGCTCACTCACTCGTTATCTCTGCGTGCTGCTATCTCAGCCTTTAGAGCAGATCAATAAATGCTAAACCAGGCCCATCTCCTTTCCTTTCTATTATTCTTGCTCACTGCTATGTTGATAAGTGCTTGGGAGTGTTTTTTCTTAAAAGGATGGGAATCTGAACTTACTCAAGTCCAGATATGTCTGTCTGTCTCTCTAATGGACATGTATAATCAATTTAAAAGGTCTTATTAATTGAAGACTTGGGGTTTATTAATTATTAGCATCTCAGTTAAAAGCTGTAGCAGTTGAATTAACAAGTTGTCATTTTGTTTTTCAGCTATGGCAGCCATTCGAAAAAAGCTGGTTATAGTGGGAGATGGTGCCTGTGGAAAGACCTGTCTGCTGATTGTATTTAGCAAAGACCAGTTCCCTGAAGTGTATGTTCCCACTGTCTTTGAAAATTACGTAGCAGATATTGAAGTGGATGGAAAGCAGGTATGTGAACCCTTCTGTAAGAGCCAGAATGAACTGGTGTTTGTTCAGAATAGCATTGACATCTCTACACCTTCTTAATATGTGGTTAGCACACGTGCTTAGTGCTTATATTGTAAATACATTTTTAGATATTAAGTATGTTCCTGTGGAAAAAAATACTGGCCTTGCTAGAACGTGCTCATATCCAGTGTCTGTTTAGCAACATGCTTCTAACTGTACACAAGCTGAGCTTCTAAAAGCCGTGCAATCAGTCTGAGTAGAACGTTGCAGCAGGTGGGAGGGGATTGAGCAATGCAAAGATGCTGATGGCATTGAGGCTACTGGCCTTTGGAAGAGAGTCCCTGTTTTGTTAGGGACCTGGTATTGTAATTAACAGTGACTAATTCCTGGAGAGTTTTTTTTCCATACCCACTCCTGGCAACATGCATCCTTCTGAGAACAGATGACGGACAGGTTGATCAAGGAGGTTGATTTTTGTAGTGTACATCATCTGACCTGCTTGTCTGAATGAACACAATTCTTAGCACCCAAGTGTAGCCACAGCTCACTGAGCTTCATCTTTAGTTTGTGCTTCAGTAAACTAATTATTGAAATATTTCATCTTAGTTTCAAATATTTTGAAAATCAGTTTTTAATCAATGGGACCTCTTGAGTCCTTTGTTTGCCATACAAGCAGACATGGCAGTCACCTGCTCCAAGGGGCAGCTGTAGATGCTGATCCCTGGGTAGGTTGCCCTCTGCATTTCTGTCAGCAGGGTGCTGGGTGACGTGCAAAATTGTCACTTCCCAGGATACTCCAGAAGCATACAAAGCAGGAGCTTTGCACCTTGAAAGCTCAGCTGTTTACAAACCCTCTCAGGCAGCCACAGCCTGTGTCTGTTTGGGTACTGTAACCACACAGAGCTGACTCTGCCATGGGACTGCAGGTCAAGCATGTGGCAGGTCTTGGTGCTTCCCTGTTCTGTCCCTGTGTGACATTGCCTTTGCTCTGGGCTCAGGTACAGCCAAGACATTTTTCAGTCCATTCTAGTTCAGATGCAGTGACTGATGGATTAAAATCACTCACTTTCAATCCTGACTGGAGAAAAAGAGGTTTTTGAGCTAGTTTTGGTCTATATGTTAAATTATATTTCCTACTGTTGCAGGGATGGGTTATTTATGGCTTTAGTCATGATAGTTCATGCTATTTGAGTCTAAAAAGAGCGTTCCTCTCCCATAATGTGAATCAGTAAAAGAAAATTTACTTTTAGGCTAATATTAGGACATGTTTTTTCCCCAAGTGATAGGTTCTATAGTTTCTATATTGTATCTTACACTCTTAAGGACTATTGTTTGAAATATGTATGATAACCATTTCTCTCTCTTATCACCAAGTCTAACTTCCTCATTCCTTTCTGCCTGAATCTCTGCATCTCTGAATGAGTGAACAGGGAGTCATGCCCTATCAGCTACATGCTGCCAGTAGCTAAAGGAAAATAGCATGAGCAGATTGAGCAGTATTAGCTGATTTTATTTTTGTAACTAGAGGATATATTTTAACTAAGCTCTTGGTCTTCAGAAAATTTGATTACAAAAGTTTGTAGGAAAGTAGTGCTTAAGCCTCTTCTGTCTGACAGCTACTTACCTCTGTCTTCCTAGAAAAGCATTACCAGAAATGTCCAGAAGTCATATGAAGACAAAGAGGTGATGGTAGGAGATGTGGTGTTTTAGGAGCTGATTCCAGCATCACGTGAGGGAACCATCAACAGACATATTTTTAAAAATATGAACATTTGCCACAGAATTCACATTTGCAACTGCGGAGATGACTCTAAGAGGAGGAGTATTTCTGACTGAAATACAGAAGATTATTTTTGTATATGTGTGCAACTTAAGGCTTTATCTCTTCACAATTTAAACAGACAGTTGCATTGCACATGCAGGCTCACGATTAGGTTCCAGTTCTGCCCATCTGTCTTTATCTGAGCTGCTGTGGACTTTTTTCCTGGAATTTTTGAATGCAAGGGTTTAAAGAGGCACCCACTGCATTGTGAAGGCAGACTCAAGAGAATCTTAAGCAAGAGTATATATACCTAAAGAGCTTGATTATAGTTTTTTAAGTCCTTTGCTTTAAATGTTGGCTATTCCTTCTACCATTTTAAACAATCCTTTAGGGGTGTTCTTCCCTAGCTCCAGCAAAAGTAGAAATATCGAGAACATTAAGTACTTTACTTCTCAGTAACAAGAAGTTTTACACACAAATCAGTTTTGTTAAAGTTGTGCACAAATAAGTGTGATCTTGACATTTCTTAGTCACTACAGGTTCCAGCTGTAAACTCATTGAAAATGTGCATAATCCTAAAAGGCATATACTTAGTCCACATTCACTGAAAACTGGTATTTCTGGGATGATTGTCGGAGAGTTTCCCAGCCCTTTGGAGATGATTCCCTTCGATTCTTCTGTCTTGCTTTTATGCTGGTAGCTTTTATGTCCTTTTAGAAAATTGACAGTGGTCATAGGTGTAAAGAAAAGACTCATAAGCAGCAATAAGTTGATTTTTGGAGTTACAGAATGTAAAATTCCTAATAGTTCTCCTGTCAAAGGAGAACTTACAGTCGCCTCCTTTTGTGTGGTATTGACTGAAATATTTTATTCACTCCTGTTGAGTTCCTGACTTCTGAATCAGAGCTTTCCTGGTGATCTGACTAATCCCTTATCTTAATTTTGCAGGTTGAGTTGGCTTTGTGGGATACAGCAGGACAGGAAGACTACGATCGACTTAGACCGCTTTCTTATCCAGATACTGATGTTATACTTATGTGTTTTTCAATTGATAGTCCTGATAGTTTAGGTAAGTAGATCTCTAAGTGAATCAGAATCACTCCTCTCTATCAATATGTTCCCCTGGAAATTGCACTGTAGAATATATTTTCCCTTGGGAGCTTTCCTAGTTTCAGAATTGGTGCTGGTTTGAGTGTGTAGTTTTCAGACATTAATGAATTCTCCAGCAACACTGAGCATCATGAGAGCTGCAGCAGCACTCTGTGTTTGTCCAGATTGTAAAAATTCTCTTCCTTCTCCTCCCTTCCTGCTCAGCAGTATCTGGGTGCCAGGGTCCCTGGGAGCAGTGAACTGCCAGGCAGCTTTTCAGGTGTGCAGCATCTAGAGGCCAGCAAACCTGAGCACTCCAGGTGCAGCTGCAGAATTGATATTTTGGCTGTAGTGCAAACACTGGCTTCAAAATCCTTGTCTAAGTTGTTCCTTCAAGCAAGAAAATATGCCATATTACATAATAGTCAATGTCTCTTCAAAAGCTGAATGGAATTTCATGAAGATAAAAAGTGGTTATGCTGCCTGTAGGTACATCCACTGGTGAATCTCAAATGTCTAAGAGCTTATGAAAGCACAGCCAGATGTTTTAGGCTGTTCAGCACTTCCTGCTATATAGAATTTGTCAAGGTTTTGCTTTCAAAAGCCCCCAAGTCCTCCTTTCACTAAAAAAATAAAGTCATGTAGGGATGTGAGGAGGAGGTTGCTTGTATATGAGAACAAATTCATTTGCTGCACATAGGGACAAATGGCAGATTGGAAATTACTTACCCCAAGCCTTTTTTTCTGTGTATTTGTAATTAGTGTGTTGAACAGTTCTGCTACAGTAAGGGGAGAGCTGAGAGGGGTTGTTTTGTGTTGATTTAGGAAAAGAAGTGAGGTTAAAACTTAGGCTTCAGTGTTGTACCCATCTCTAGCTTCTGGAGATAAATAAAATATTTCTCTTGAAGCAAAATATTCCATAACTTTTGAGTCCAGAATTCTGCATGCTGTTCTTCAAAGTCCCTTGTGCTAACCCTTGTCAGGTAGCTGCTGAGAGAAGTCAAGATGTTACATGTCCTTCAGCCTTCAAATTACCACAGACAGGCTTGTCTTTTTTGGTAACACCAGAAAGGTCTATTTGCTTCCTTATGCAGAGTAGAAAAAAGGGCATCAGTGTGGATTATCAAGCTGCAACAACTCAGGCAGCATGTAAAAGCTTTAAAATAAAACTCTCCCCAGAAGTGGGGTTTTGTACAGTCATGCCTCTATTTATTTTTTTCAGAAAACATCCCAGAGAAGTGGACCCCAGAGGTGAAGCATTTCTGCCCCAACGTGCCTATCATCTTGGTAGGAAACAAGAAGGACCTGAGGAATGACGAGCACACAAGACGAGAGCTGGCCAAAATGAAGCAGGCAGGTTCCTTTCAGAGTCTTACAATAAATGGCAGAAGTGTGTGGTGGTTGTAGCAGAACATTAAACAGGCACCCACAGCTGGCTGCTGGTTTCTGTGGGCTGTGTGATCAACAAGGTAATCACACAGCCCACACAGACTGGGAGTGTCTATTGCCTTTAACTGAGTGGGAATTCTCGTATTTGGAGATTTAGTTCTAGAAAAAGGCATCCTCAGCCATGAAAATGGCTGTATTGGGTTACTAATAGTCAGCTTCTCTCAGCGCTGGAGAGGTGGATCCCTGAGGGAGAAAGGAATTGATTGGGAGTCACCAGCACATCAGTGCACGCACTCTGGGGCTGTTTTTTTTTTTTGTTTGGTGTGTTCAGGATGTGACAGCAAACACTTCTATTGGTGGGTGTTCTGAGGTAATAAGCACAGGTGCTGTTGCTCATTCCTGAGCATATCACCAGGTTTCATTTTGTGATTGAGCCTGAAACCCCCAGCTTGGCTATGGGACTGCAGATGCTCTGCTCTGTCCTGGAATTTTTGCACCTGTAGCATAATATTTGGGGGTTTTATACAAAGACAGAGGCATTGATTTGGGGATTTGTTCATAGGCTTTTCTGCAATGGTAGCAAAGAATTGCATAAATGTTTCATCAGAAATAGGCAATCACTTGCTTAAGTTTCAAAAAGTCTTGCAGCTTTCAAGCTCAGAGATACCAGAAAACTGATGATTTTTAACTAACCAGTTCATTACTTGTACTTAATCCAGAAATTCCTTTGCATTTGCTGGGAAGCTGGGTGGGAAGGGGAGGAGCAGTGTGGGTTTGGGCTGTTCTCACCTGCTGCTTTTGTGCTGTTCCAGGAGCCTGTCAAACCCGAGGAAGGCCGGGACATGGCAAACCGCATTGGTGCATTCGGGTACATGGAGTGTTCGGCAAAGACCAAAGACGGTGTGAGGGAGGTGTTTGAAATGGCCACTAGAGCTGCTTTGCAAGCCCGGCGTGGCAAGAAAAAGTCCGGGTGCCTTCTCTTATAAAGTGTGGCCAGAGGAAGATGGCCAAAGCAGCACCCTGCACTTGAGTAATTTTGAAGTGCTGTTTATTAATCTTAGTGTATGATTACTGGCCTTTTTCATTATCTATAATTTACTTAAGAGATTTAAAAATCGAGTCATCTTGCTACCAGTATTTAGAAGCCAACCATGATTTTTATAACAATCTGCATCAAATTCATCTGTGCACCCAAGGTTAACCTCAACATTCCTCTAACAAACCTTTTCTGCACTCACAGGATATGCCAGGCGCTAATTGAAGACAATTCTCTATCTTCTTTCTTGTCTCTATAAAGAGAAAAAGCTGTCAGCACAGAGGATTGGTCTGTAACTACTTTATAACTAACGTCCTCTTCTAATTGAGTACAACCGTTACATGGCTGTATGGAATCAAGAGTAGCTTCAGTGCTATCACATTTAGGAAGATCTGATTTTCATGGCTTGGTGTAAAACATTAGTTTGAAAATGTGATCACTCTGAAATGACCAAGTCCCATTCAGCTAAGGAAAAGTGAGGGTTCTGTGGTTTCATGTTAGTTACCTTTTAGTTACTGTGTAATTAGTGCCAGTTTAAATGTATGTTACCAAAAATAAATCTATTTACCCCAGCTTAGATGTAGTATTTTTTGTATAATTGGATTTCCTAATACTGTTACTTGTAACCTCTGCGTTAAGGTGTTCTGGGTTTTTTAAGAAACTGTATTTGAAAATAAAGTCCGGTGGAAAGCAGCTGATCCTCTTCCCCTGTTCATTTGTAAGAGTCTGACCCATTTGAATGATTTGAGTGGTCTGCACACCCAGGAGGAGTTTTTTTCCATAACGTGCTGTTAGGGATGAGAAAAGACAGCCTGCTCACACTCAAAGCTTCTGAACTGTTCAGTTGCCTTAAATTCATTGCTGGACCCAGTTTCAAAACTTAAAAAAAAAAAAGAAACTTTTTGTGTAAGTTTGGTTACCATGTAGTGATCAGACTCCTAACCTGTGAACTTCTTGCTGTTCTGCAGCCAACTAAACTCTTTCTGTATTTTCATTTTTCCAAGAACTAATAGAATAAAGGCAGTTTTCTAAGCTCCCTGTATCCTGGTGTCTGTATTCCTCACTCTGGGTTTTTGTCCCAGCATCTGACAGCCTGAATTAGAAATACCGTTTTTGATAAAGCTGAGAGAATTCACTGAGCAGTTGCAAGTGCTTTAATACTTATTTTTATTTCCCAGCAAGGGATACCCATCTGCTGCTCGCGGTGGTTTCCAAACGCTGCAGCAGAGCCCAGTTGCAGTATCTCACCTGGCCCTTGCAGTGAGCAGCAAAGCTTCCCCGGAGCTTCTGATACGCAGTGAGATGAGAGTGCATCAGTTGAGTTGGATTTGTCAGTCCTGAGCACGGGACTAGAGGAGCAGGAGGAGGCTGTGTAGGAGGAAGGGAGGAGCAGATGCAGTGTTGCTGTGGGAGCATGCGATGGTTTGCAGCAGCTGGGCTGCGCTGGAGCACTGCAGAGGTTGCATGTGGCAGGGTGCTTGCCATGGCATTGCATGAGGGATGCCTTCAAGCCCTGCAGCATGAGCTGGGCTCGAGGTGTGGGCCCTGTGCTGCAGCCATGCTGGGGAGTGGATTGTGCTGCTCCTGGGGAGGAAAGGCCAGGGAACAGCAGTGGGCATCTCCATGCTCACACTGTTATTTACAGCAGCTGCTGCTCAGCTGAGAGCCTCGCTGGGCTGGGTAGGAGGGAGTCCAGCTGCTGATGACAATCCATGTCAGAGCACCTGGCTGCATCCCATAATGGCATAAAAAACACCTGTGTCACTTTTTTTTCTTTTTTTGGACAATTCCTGATTGCTTTTCCTGCAGCAAAGGAGAAATGGACACAGCCATAGGAATGCCCTGTACCTCTGGTCTTCGTCCTTTCTCTTCAGCCACAGACACCCAGAGTGAATTGTCTGACAAGCCCAGTGGACTCACCCACCCCACCCTTCCGTACTTCCTCTCCTGGGTGTTTGTCCTCCCCCTGCAGGGTGACTGGCTTGAACAGAGCAGGAAGTTCTCAACTGCAGCCATGGGCTGCCAGGGAGGATTTAATTTCTGGCCCGTTGACAAGTTTAGTTGCTCATTTGCAGTTCCCTTTTGGGGGGCTGTTGCAGTTGAGCAAATCTGGGGGTTTTCAGCTCTTAAAGGGGGTTGGAGTCAGGTTGCCTGTTCCTCAAAGCCTGGGGCTGTGTATCTGCTGCTGTTCTTCAACCCAGCAGTGACTGTTAGCCCAGACTGTGAGACTGTAAGCTTTTGCTGACCTTCACCATCATCTCAGTTATCAGTCAGCTTTCCTGCCTTTGAGGGCTGGCAGCCTGGCTCCCTCTGGGTTCCTGCCACATCTGTCACCTCTGGACAAATGTGAAGCCACATTTGCTCTGGATGAAACTGAGTTAAGGATACAGATGGCCAGACCTGACTTGGGAAATGAAAGCTCATCACCATTGGGGAGTGATCCAGGCAGGCAAGGAGCTGTGGAACAGGAAGGGGAAAAGTGAGGAGCCATGTGCCAGCCTCTTGGGCAGGGGAGGGAGTTCAGTACCAGGAGTGGGGACATGATCTAACCAGGAGACCAGAAGGTGTGATTTTGTGGATTTTGTGATTACTCACTGCTGTTAAACAGCTATTTTTTGACCTTGTAGGGCAACAGTCACTTGTCACACAGCCCAAAAGGGGGTCTCTGAACCCATCTGGTCCCCCTGGACCTTCTGACACTCCTCTGGATCCTGGCTGAATAGGCTGCACAGAATGTGTCCAGGCACAGGCCATAGCTCTGAGCCAACAAGGAAGTTCATTCTGTGCCCTTCAAACTCGCTCATCAAGGAAGGGAAAGCCCTAACCTGTGCTGGTCTGGAAAGGGCAGGGCCCCAGAAGTAAACTCCCCTACTTCAGAGTAATTCCCTGGGACCAGACAGTGGAGTGAAGGTGCCAGTCTGAGGTCAAAAGTGGCAGCAGAGATGTGGCCCCACCCTAGAGGTCGCCCTGAAGGAAAATTTCTCTTCTTCAGGAACTGTGCCCAAGGGTGGGTGAGGAGGAGTCTGTGTTGACTGTAACCGTCAATTTTTTCAAGAGCAAACATGGATCATGTGCCTCTGCTCATCAGCCGTTTCCCAGCACTGATCTCTCTCAGGACATTTGACATGGCTCCTGCCCTCACTGCTGCAACACACTGCGGGTCCCTAAAGATGCAAGATAATCAGGAAAGTCCCCAAAACTTGCCACAGCTGGGAACTGGAACTATTCCAGTTCCCAGTAATTGGGGCAGGTGCCAAGAGTGGCTCAAAGCAACACCCCCAGATCCTGCAGTCACCTGGGCACCCAGACCAGAGAGGCAGCATTATGTGGCACCCGTTAGTAACAGCTGGCATTTCGTGACAAGTCCCTGCTCTCAAGCACGAAAGAGAGCAGACAGCAAGGGGGGGGCTGAGTGCATCCCCCTGCGTGGGGGCCCAGGCTGCCTTGGCTGGTGGCCAGGGCTGATAAGCAGCTGTCTGACCTTGGGCTGTTGTGAATGGAGCTCACTTGGCGCAGATGCTGGCAGGAGCCTCAGCAGGGGCTCCCTGCTTCCCCCTGGGAGCTGCACTGGAGCTGAGGCCCTGGCTCTTTGTTTCTGCCAGGCTGTGCTGCTCCACAGTCCCTGTTGGTCCAGTCCATGGACATGGACACAAGGCCTGACCCCAATCTGCCTCTTCACAGGGTGCTCTGGGGGCGGGCAGTGGTTCACAAACACCTGTGGAGGGACAGCCGGGCCACTTGCTTGGTGTGAGCACAAGAAACAGCCCAGTTCACTCAGGGCTTCACTCTGTGGGGAACAGAGCAGTCAATACTGCATGATCTAACACTCCTGCAAACAAACTGAAGCAGTTAGGCAAGAAATGGAAAAGTCAAGGATGGGGAAAAGCAACCCCTGAAGTTGAAGAAGGAGCCTACTTCTCTTTATCTAGTGAGGATATACCATGCTGTAACCCTGTGTGTAGAGTTCACCAGCCTCAAAGAGGTGGAAAAATTATAGGACTCTGAAGAAGTGAATTTGTTGGCCCTCTTTCTTGTGCCCCTCCTGTTCCTCTTCCTGATGCACAAACTGAAGGTGTTTCCCTCCCCAAAGCCATGCTCGGTGGCAGCGGTGTCCTCGGAGAATGCTGCAGCCTTGGTGCCACACTGTGCCACCCCTGGACGCGGGTGGCCGTGTCACTACGAAGGCTGGAACTCTAGGGCGCACTCTGTGTTTTACTGCTTTTCCACAGCGTTTCTGAGGATCGGTGATACTTCCCTGTTAGCTGCGGGTTTTAAAGCCACCCCGCTCAGCCCATTTCACCGACCAAAGCCCCCGGGCCCTTCAGAGCCGGCCCAGGCCGACCCTCGGCGCCGCGCCAAGCCCGGCAGGCGCGGGCGGGCCTGGCAGGGGGCGATGCCCGGGCGGGGCAGAGCTCGGGCGGCGGCTCGGGGCGGGGTCGGAGGCGGCTCCTGGCGGGACGGGGCGGGAGGATCGCGGCAGCGGCGGCGGCGGGAGCGGGATCGCGATCGCTCCTCGGCGGTGTGCACCATGGCGGCGGCGGCAGCGGGCGGGCGTGTGGCGGAGCTGGCGGGGCTGACGGCGCGGCCCCTGGGCGCGGAGAAGCCGCTGTCGCTGGGCTCGCTGAGGGGCAAGGTGCTGC
>VXAX01004168.1:107894-152926 GCA_013399835.1 Leptocoma aspasia
CCCGCCTCGGCCTGGCTCTCACGGGCCGTGCTCGGGGCGGGTTTTCCTTTTTTTTCTTTAGGAAAACGGCACCAACGATGAGATCCTTCCCATGCTTGAGCACGTTCGTCCTGGCAATGGGTACAAGCCCAATTTCATCATGTTCGAGAAGTGCGAGGTGAACGGGAAGAACGCGCACCCCCTCTTCACCTTCCTGAAAGAGGCGCTGCCCTTCCCGCACGACGACCCCTCCTCGCTGATGACCAACCCGCAGTACATCATCTGGTCCCCGGTCTGCCGCAATGACATCGCCTGGAACTTCGAGAAGTTCCTCGTTGGCCCCGACGGCGTGCCCTTCAAACGCTACAGCCGGAGTTTCGAAACAATCAAGATCCAAGACGACATTGAGTTGCTTCTGCAGAAAGTTGCCTAGAAAGTTCTCTGCTCTTTCCCCTTGCTTTGCACCTGCCTGTTTTTCTTGCAGAGAGCTGCTGCTGCTTTGGCAGAAATCCCAATGTCTCGTGCAGGTTTTGCTTGTGATGGTGCATCTTCCAAATCCTTGAAGTGTGCTTGATGTTTTCAAAAGTTGCACGGGAATGTTTGGGAAGGTATGCCAGGGCAAGCATCTCTGAGTTTCAGTAGTTCACATTGATTCTCTGAATAAAAAATTGTGTTGTTTCTTTAAGGCTGTGGCTCGATAAATCCGGGTGAGTTGGGTAAAACATGGTGGGTCTGTTTCCTGTTCATCAGCCCGTGGTGGGTGCTCACAGAGGCAGACTTGGAGCAGTCGAGCACGGCCCTGCAGTGAGGCTGAACTAAACCCAGGGCATAGCTCTGCAAGCTGTGAATCAGTACTGTGTCCTGCCCCACGTGTAACAGAGAGCAGGAGGGTGGCAGGGAACAAACCGACGTAGCCCCATTGCTCACTGGACCTCCCTTCTCTTCCTTGCAGGGGGAACACACTGGCACATGGCCAGGGGGTGATTTTACACTGGCTGATGAATTCCCTGCCAGCAACAGGCCACAACAGGCTAATAGCTGCTGGGGCAGGGAGATGAGCGATGCTGCAGCCTGGGGGGACCTAGACCAGGAGCAGCACCCACTGTCCCTCCCCTTGTCCCACAGCCACTGCCCCCTCACTGGCTCTACCCCATTTTGCATCAGTGGTGGCACAACACAGATCCTCACATGCTTCCCCAGTCCCCCATGAGACCCGAAGCACCTTTGTGCACGCCCAGCATCTCACAATGCAAGGAATCATGTGACAAACCAGTTTGTTCATGTCCCCAGTGCAATACCACCCCATGCAACCCCTTGGCCCATGGAAACTGTGCCTTGCTGCAGAGTGTCCTTGTTTCCCTTTGGGCACAGGAATTGTCTATGACACTCCCAAGTGCAGATGTGTCAGGAAATATTTCCTTTTTCTTTTCACTTCTTCCCTAACAGTTTTTTGACTCTTGCCAACCATGGATCTGAGAAGTTCTTCATGAGAAGTTGTTATAGTTGTACCCAATGATCATGGAGGTCTTTCCCAATCTTAATGATTCGATGATTCAGTAATAATTCTGACATATCAGCCCTGCTCAGCAATCCTGGTTTTACAGGCTGCTGCCAAATGGCTGGAATTATGATTGGTTTCCCATGGGAAATCATGAGCCTGTGCCAAATTTCACCTGCCATCCTTCTGCCCAGCAGCTCATCTCCTTCTACCGGAAAATTTTCATCTATTGCTCTGTGAGCACATTTTCATTACAAGCCACTCCTCACAAGGCCTTGTAGCACTGAGTATAAACTTGGTGTGGGACTGAGGAGTCCTAACCCAGACTAGAAACTTGGGCTCTCCAAGGGAAGGCATAAAGCTTTCAAGCACTGTTTTCATATTAAAAACACTCAAGATTTGAAGGTTTGGTAGGATTTTTTTCTTGTTTGTAATTTTCACTTCACAAATTCACAGTTGCTTTGTTACTGTACCTATATCCAAGGATCCCTCAAGGTTGAGGAGAGACTGGGTAAATCCTCCAACCAGCACCACCCTTGCTTGTTGGTGCTCTTGCTGCTACCTCTGAGTCATTGGGCTTTGAGCTCAGATTGCACAATCCTCACCGGGGTATTTCTTAAATCCCAGAACAACTTCACAGAAAAAAACAGGATGTTTTCAGCAGCTAAGCTTTGCAGCAGATGATGCATAGTGTAGGGGATTATTTTTTCAGTTACTTCTACTTCCCTCATTAATGCAGGATGTCAAAATAGGTGGAGAGTACAGGGGATCATGAGCAGCAGAAACCCAGGGCACTAAAAAATCTTTCTCAACATGAACTGTGGCACTTCCTCATTCTTGACTCACCAACCTTGAGTGTTTGAGTGGGGCCTCCTCTGTTCCTAACGAACCTCTGGCTCAGCCAAGGCCCACAGCTACAGGGAGCAGAGCCCAACACCTGCTGCAGTTCTATCATGCCAAAAGGCACCTTGCACTGTGCTTATTCTGTGCCTATGGCCAAGGGATTTATTTACCTTCTGACTGCTGGGGCTGTGCTAGCAGAAAAACAAGGCAACAGCTCCAGAACAGCTCCAGCCGTGCCAGAAGCAGTACAGTGACATGATTCCAGGACAAAAATGGGCCATGCCAGCAGGAAAAGGAACAATCCCAGTGTAAGCACACCAGCAGGAACTCTGCAGCGTGGCTGAAAGCTGCCCCCCCTTGTTATTCCCAGTCTCATTTCAGCATTCCCTGGAGCAGCTGGCTCTGGAGTCCAGTGGGCTGCAGCGCAGAGGGCACCAGCTGGAGCTCCCTGGCAGTGACAGGGACAGTGGAGCACGGTCCCCACACAGGATCTCACACCCAAACCTTGGCTGGTGTCGTGAGGAAAGGAGGTGAACATTTCACCACAGGCAGCAGCTCTATGCTGAGGGGAGACATGAAGAAACCCAGGCGATTCCTCAGGAATTATAAATCAGCCCAGCTCTATTTCTGTAATTCCAGAGAGAAACAGACTGACTCAGAGGGAAACCTTAAAATAAATACTACTTTAGCACAATTGGCTGCTTCTGTGGCTTGAGGATGTTGTCCTTTCAACATCTCCCGTCTGTCACATATACACTGCTACACTACACTTTAATTGCAGACACTTAATCCCTCTGTTACTGTTCTGGCTTTTCCATTCTTCTGCACATCAAAGTTTCTTATATTCTCTCCTTCCTAGAAAGTGCTTGTCCCCTACTTGTCCCCCCTCCCAGGGATTCTTCTCCCCTTTAGTTGCTGATAGTTGCCACCATCTTCTTAAATCCTTAAGTTCAAATATTTGAAGCTGTCAGGAGTGTTAACTAGTTCCAAGAAAAATTATCTTTCCTGGCCCTTTCTCCCTCTCCCAGATTCCCTAGTGTTCTGCCCACCAAACCCTGGGCTATCTGCTGAAATCCTGGCTGATGAGGTATGGTGTTCAGAAGTGTCTGCTCAACAGAAATGCCATCAGCCTGAGTCTGAGACCTTTCTTACTCAGCCTGTACAAGGTTCTTTCAGCTATTTAAATTCCCTAAATTCCCTTTCTCCTCAGCAGCTTTTAGTCACCGTGTTTGATCATTGCCATTATAAGGCAGGCTGGGAACACCTGCCTGCAGTCCTGTGGTACTTGAGGGGGCTTTGCTGCTGTCAGTGCCACTTTCACATCCATCCGGATGAGCTGGAGATCAGGGCAGAAGTCAATGGCTGAAAGCAAAGTGCTTGAGGAGACAGAACACAGACACCTCTGTCTACAGTGAAACTTTAACAATGTAATTTTCTTGCACTGAATCTGAAAGGCGTGAATTAAACCATTTAATTGTTCACCACACTTTCTATGAGGAGTCAGTAATTCATTAGCAGAGTGAGGTCAGCCACACAAGCACTATCTCAGAAGAGCTGACTCATTGCAAAAACACACCCAGCCTTGCCATAATAGGGTGTGTGAGAGCCCCAAGGGGCCCTGCCCTCTGAGAAAAACTGAAGTAACAACACTCAGCTCTTACTGGAAGAAGAAAATGGTCCTTTCAGTGTTAACTGAACGGACTTGCCCTGCTGTCAGGAAGATAAAAGGCTTTTATCACGTTACCCTGGTTGCTGCAGCAGTGCCCGGCTGGCAGAGGCCACCTGCCCATAGTGCTGCCAGAACGCTCCTGGCACAGGCAACCACAGCACCCCCACATCACCCCTGTTTTTTCTTCACATAAGGTAAAGGGATTTCTTCGGTGCACCCGTTTGAGGCAGATTTTTTAAATTCTTCCCAAGACTCCCCGTTCTGAAGGACGGGCTCCCTGAACAGCACAGGACACGCTGCTCGAGGAATCAATGCCTGAATCTCCTCACGCAGCTCTCTCCTGAGACAATATCCAAACTCCTGAGACTCCCCTGTTGGTCACACACACCCGTTCTCCCGTTTATTCCTGTAACAACTTCAAGTCCAACGCCCTCACCAGTATGCTCCACGTGAGAAAATGGAGCGTCTGAAACGGAAACCACAGTCCAACCAAATGGTTCCGCCACCTGTTTTGTCAGAGACTGCCCTGAGAGAGAAATAAAATCTTTATGAAGAACTAAAGGTTTCAGCTTGCGTTCGATCTTCACTGAGCCGTAATTCAGGGAGGAGATTCTTGGTGAGAAAGTGAAGTACAGGCGCCTGGAGCCCAGAGCAGTGGGCTGGCAGCAGCCACCCTGAGCAGGTTTGGGGGAGGCTGGGCTGGTGCTGCTGCAGAGACGGAAGGGAGCAGTGTTCGCAAAAGTGTTTTTATCTGAGCACTTAAAGTGGCCGGCCCGGGAGCCCTCTCAACCACAAAGCGCCGTCGGGGACGAGGTCCATCCCCGCGGGGGGAGTGCTCGGGATGCCCGGGCTCTCCTTGCAGCCCCCGGACGGACGCTCAGCGCAGCAGATGCCCCACCCCTAACAAGCGCCCTCACGGTGCCGCCGCAAGATGGCGGCCGCCGCCATAGCGCGCGCNGGCGGAGCAGCGGGCGGAGCTGGGGCCGCTCCTGGCCACGGCCCTCCGGCCCGGCGAGTCCTGGTGAGCACACCCGCGCCTCCCCTCCCTCCCCGTCCCCCTCCCCTGCGGGCGGCGGGGCCTGCGGGCCGGGCCGGGCCGCGCCGCCGCTGAGGGGCCGCGCCGGGCGGTGCCGTGTGTTGCAGGTACCTGGTGGAGAGCCGGTGGTTCAAGCAGTGGAAGAAGTATGTGGGCTTCGACAGCTGGGACATGTTCGGCGCCGGCGATCCCAACCTCTTCCCGGGCCCCGTCGACAACGCGGGCCTGTTCCCGGGGCCCATCGACAACTCGGGCCTGTTCGGCGGTGAGTGCTGCGGGCAACGGGGCTGCGGCTCGGGCTCGGCCGGGGAACTTCCCCGCGCTGCTTTCGCTTTCGAAGCCGAGTGCTGGAGAGGGCACGCGGCCGCACCGCCCTGTACGTGAGGGGACTGGCCAGGCTCTGCCTCCCTGGGAGCGCTGGCGTTTCTTGGTGTCCCGGCAGTACGGGTGTAGGGCTGGAGAAGAAAAGGTGCTGTTTGGTGACCTGCTCTCTGGCGTCTGTCTGCCTTTTAGATCCAGAAACTCAGAGTTTGAAAGAACACCTCATTGATGAGCTGGATTACGTGCTGGTGCCCACCGAAGCCTGGAACAAACTAGTAGCGTGGTATGGCTGTATAGACGGACAGCAGCCTATTGTGAGGAAAGTAAGTACGGTTGAATCAACTCCTCCTCCTGGTTTCATTTTTTGATCTCCATCAAACTTAAACAATTTATTTTGCCAGATGTCAGTTAAGACAGGATTCTCCAGCAGCTTTTTGGAGCTAATAACGTGATGTCTTTTTGCCTTGGCTGAATGAACAACTTGCCTGTATTTCAGCCAAAATGCCTGAATGTTCAGGGGTTCTGAGTCGATGGCTTATTTGGGGCAAGAACCCTGAACCTTGTTCAGGTTCTGATTCTTTGGACTAGTACAGTGCTTTTATATTGCATAGAATAGTTTGTACTTTGTGGACAATTGTAAGTTGTTGGTCAAACTTGTTTATCTTCCAGGACAGAATGAGTCTTTTAGTACAGATGGATTAGGGGCTTCCTCTGAAGTGTAAGGTGATTCTTGTTTTCTCTTCTAAGATTGTGTGATTCTAAAATCTTTATAAAGAGATGGATATATGGTTTTGTCTTGTAAGTCATAGTTTTGGTTGATGAATGCAGTCATGTATGCATTCTGAATATATAACCTGTTCTTGAAGGTGAAATAAGCAAGTGTTTGTTTTTTTGATTTGTTTGGGATTTTTTTGTTGGTTGGTTTTTTTTAATGTGTATAGGTAAAACGTTTTTTGTTTTTATTTTAGTTTTAGGCAATTGTACTGGCTAAATTGAGCAATGCCAGTCTGTGGGGTTCATTAAAAAACTAATCACTACACCAAGTGTTGATATATCACTTATGTTTAAGCAGCACTATGTTGTAAGTAAGTGTTACTCCAAGGTGTGCAAGATGTAGGAAAGTGTGACACCAGAAGGGAAGTAAGATCAGGAAGTGCTGATCGGTGGTACTGGAATGTTGTCAGTCAGTGTGAGCTAGAAATTGCATGTAGTAAGAAATTCTGATGTGTTCAGGACTGGTGAGTGAACCCAGGATCACCAGATGACCTCAGGTTCACTCAGCTCAGTAGGCAGAACTCCCATGGAAGCAAGAAGTAGGAGAGGAGAAAATAATTACAGCATGTAAAGGAGATGTGGTTTTAGAGAAACATGTAACACCTTGAGGAAGTGTAAGTCTGTGCTGAGAGTGAGAACTGGTACTGTTACTGATCAGTGCCTCTCCAGGTGAGGGAGCTTTCCTTCCTGAACTGGCTGATTGCTTTCACAAAACTTGGCATGTTATTGCACACTCCATTTTCTGAAAAATTTCAAAGCTGACAAGAGATTTGGGAGCTATTGGAGAAACACTTGGGCTTAACTGCATGAGCCTTCTTTTGTTGTGGTATCTGATGCTGCTTTCAGTGGTGCAATAACCAAGAGGGTAGAGCTCAGAGCTTGTGCTGGTTTACAGACCTAACATGCTGGGTTGTTCTGGGTCTAGTTAAGAGTAAATTTTTAAAGTTTTGAAATGCTATTAAACTGTCAGTCTCTGTTGTTAACTTGGTAACTGAAGGGGGTTTTTATATTTAAGAAGATGCTAAAATATAGCAGAATGGTAGGTTTGTGGCATGTAACAGCCTCTTACAAAAATCCAGTGGGTCAATGTGACACAGAAGCTGTGCTGCTGCACCTGAGTAGGATGTGGGCAGGATCTGGTTAAAGTATTCCCCAGAGAGCATTACAAGTCAAACACTTAAACTTGTGGTCCTTGAGTGCTTTGAGACTTTTCCTAAAGATGGATCAACTGTAATTCATACATTAAAATATCCATGCAAGTAGGATCTGGCAGGATTTTCAGGCATCTTTGTGGTTTTAAAAGAGAATTCTTCCATCTCTCTGTTTGACGATTAGAGCCAAGTACAGGAGGATTAGACTAGATTTATTTGTGGTTCAGGTTTCTTTTGATAGTCTCAAACCATATTTTTGGGCAGTCACCTATAGAGCCCCACTGGAAGGTGTATTAATGTGCTTCCTCAGTGGCTGAGTTGTGCTGAGATTGCTGTGCAGTGGCATGACCTGAGTTGTACTTTGGCAGAGAACGAGGAAGCTGGTCAGATACGGTTTAAAAGACATCTGCAGGTGATTAGAGACTCCATTCCTCTATCCTAATGGACGCAATGATCTGATCAGGAGCTTCTTGGAAAGAGTTCTTTTAGTTTCTGAACATGGCTCTTACTTGTTTCTAACTACAGAATACTGGAGAACAGGAAGTCACGTTTAGTGATGTTTATGCTGAAAAATAAATGGAAAACTTTTGACTTGGTTTCATTTCTTTGTTAAAAAAGAAGTCTGCTCTGCCTGTCAAGAAGCTGTTTAAACAGGAAGCTTTACTTTCTGTTGTGACAGCAAAGTACTGAAGATCTTTCCAAATGTGTTTGTTAATTATTTACCTTTAAAGCACCTTGCATGTCTAATAGAACCCTCTAAAAGCAAAAATCCTCAGAAGATGGAAGCATAATTTAGTGGAATTGTCAGTGTAAGTCTAGGTCTTAATTCTTTGTTTCTTTCCAATGCTGAGTAAGTTTTTCTGTAAAATGTTAGGTGTAGATAATACCAAGTCTGGTGTCACATGAATAGAACGGAGTATTTCAGTTGGAAGGGACTTAATTGTCTGGTCCAACTGCCTGACCAATTCAGGTCTGACTGAAAGTTAAAGCAAATTAAGGGCATTGACCAAATGCCTCTCACTGTTACTCTTAAAAATTATACCAGCTTTTCCAATGAAATACGGGCTCAGTTTCAGAGGCTTTGTAGCTACCATGCACTCTGGAGAGAGTTGAGGTGTGGGGTTTTCTTTTTTTTCTTACTCCTCCTGTTACATTGCAGTTGTCTCATAACTGGCCTGTGAAATGTGCTTTTCTTTCTGGCATAATGTGCTTTATGATCTGTAGGTGAAGAATGGTGTCCAGTTTTAGGGAAGCTGTTTTAAAAATATGCTGGAAGCTAATGGCGTGTACCTATTGGAATATTCTCTCAAATGCAAAATTGATTTGAAAAGTACTCTGAAATAAAGCAGTGTCATCAAAACAACTTCAGATGTACTTTTCTGTTCTTGCTAGGATAGTAATGAGGCAGGTTTTGTGTACCATGCAGAAATATAATTAATGCTTTGGTTTGCTCTCTTCTGATAGAAGAGATTTTGCTCCAGTGTTGCAGCCTGGTTTCATTCTTTTTATAGAACTTAACCAAAGACTAGAGGCAAAAGGTAATTTTCTTCTAGAAAAGAAATACATATTTCATGAGTAGTTAATATCAAATATTTTTCATGAGTAGTTAGCTGACACTGTTAGTTCAACTGTGATGATGGACCTTTGGAGCTTTGCACTGTGGAAGGAAAGCACTGGGATTTCCCGTTTTAAAAACCAAACAAAACTCTTCCAAAGAAGCTGGTGACTGAATCTAGGAGCGAGTCAGTGTTCAGTTTATGGCTCGACTCTCAATGCTTCAAAAGGCTCAGAGTATTTAGAACTGTGAACTTTAGAGGACTGCTCAGTATTGCAGCTTTGTGTTGCTTTGTTCCCTGTGTGCAGGTGGTGGAGTATGGGCTGTTTGTCAAGCACTATAAGGTTGAGGTTTACCTCCTGGAGCTGAAGCTGTGTGAGAGCAGTGATCCTGACAATGTCATCAGCTGCCACTTCAGCAAGGCAGATACTGTTGGTAAGTAGTTCTCTGATAGATGAAACTGTGCTCTGAGGCTGTCTCAAGAGATAATCTGTGGCCTCCAGAACCTCCAGACTGGAGCAAATCTGACTTCTCTCTCTCATTGCTGTGTTTTTCACATATAAAAGTGCTGAATGTCAGCTGTCCTGTATCTACATCACTAAACTGAAGAAAGCATCTGTCATGGTTTGACACTGGCTAAATGCCAGGCACCCACAAAAGTTGCTCACTCACCTTCCCCTGCCACAGCTGGGCAGAGGAGAGAAAAAAATTAATGAAGGGTTAATGAGTTGAGATAAGGACCAGCAGAAAACACTGCAAGGGCAAAACAGGCTCAATTTACAGGTATAAAGTGAATTTATTACTAACAGAATCAGAGGAGGATAATGGGAAGTAAAAATAAGCCCTTAAAAACACCTTTTCTTCCCCCAGCCCCTCCCTCCTTCTCACCAGCTGGGTATGGGGGTTTGGTCAGTTTGTCACCTGAGGTTTTCTTCTGCTGCTCCAGGAGAGGAGTCCTTCCCCTGTGGTTCCAATCTCATGAGCAGCAGTCCTCCCAAAATTGCTGCAACGTGGGTCTCTCTTCCCATGGGGTGCATCCTCCAAGGACAGGCTGCTCCAGCCTGGAAGCAGGGCAGGATCCTTCCACTGGGTCTTCCACTGGATCACAGCCTCCTCCAGGCATCCACCTGCTCTGGCATGGCTGGTGGATCTCTGCCTCCCCTGTGGATCCCCATGGGCTGCAGGGGCACAGCTGCTTCACCATGGCCTGCAGAGGAATCTCAGCTCTGGCACCTGGAGCACCTCCTCCCCTCCTTCTCCACTGACCTTGATGTCTCAGTGTTGTTTCCCTCACATGTTCTCACCTCCTCTTCTCTGACTAGGAAAAAACTGTGTGGTTTATGTTCATTTTCTTCTTAAATCTGTCATCACAGAGGCATTACCACCCTCTCTAATTGGCCCAGCCTTGGCCAGCAGCATGTCCATCTTCAGAGCCATCAGGGATTGGCTCCGCTGGACATGGTGGAAGTTTCCAGCAGCTCCTCACAGGAGCCACCTCTGTAGCCCTCCCCACTACCAAAGAGCAGGCCATGCAAAACCAACACAGGATCTTTATGGGCAACTTGGCAGTGGTCACTGAAAACTTGAACCTGTGTTTTCAGATGAAAAGAAGTTGGCCTTTGGGCAGGAAGTTCTCCAAGGGTTATGCATGTTATTGGTTTGAGGGCTTGATGGGCAAATACGTGACTGAAAACGGAAGTTTTTCATTTTCTCAGACTTAATATTAGACAAACTATATGAGCAATTATGACTTCCATGATATGTTTTCTACTTGAAGGATCATCTTGAAGGATAAGTGATGTACCTCCTTGCTGAATGAATGTCTTAGTGTTTTTTCAAAAGCACTCATGTTTTAGGAATTTTGGTGTTTTTTCTTTCTCCTGAACAGCTACCATCGAGAAAGAAATGAGGAAACTATTCAATATTCCAGCTGAGAAGGAAACCAGGCTATGGAACAGGTACATGAGTAACACTTATGAGCAGCTCAGCAAGCTGGATAGCACAGTGCAAGATGCAGGGCTCTATCAGGGTCAGGTAAGGGGCATAACTTTTTTTTCTCTCTTTTTTTTTGTTTTGTTTTGTTTCATGTAGTGCTTTTGCTGATGTGTATTTTTTTTCACTTGCTTTTATGTACTTTGAGCAAACATTGACAATGGGATTTGCTAGTGCTTTTGCAAAATATGTAACAGACTTGCAGTTACCTTTATTACCTGCACTCTCTTTCAGGTTGTTTTAATAGAAGTGAAAAATGAAGATGGCACGTGGCCTGGACACCATTGCCTGGCAAAGTAAGCAAGCATGTTCTAAAAGTTTCTGTTATTTTGTGCAGCTTGTTTGCTAGGCTTTAGTGATCCCATGTTCTCGGTGAAAGCCTGGTTATCACTGGCTGTTGTGGCTTGCTTTGTTTTGCTTATTTTGAAGGAGAGGAAATCTCAAATATAAATATTCTTCAGTGGTTCTGCTGCTGGTTTCTTTTCTTAGCAAGAGTGTGTTTTAAAATCTGTTTCAAACAGGTTGTATGAGGATTAAATAGCTTAGGGTTTCTATAGTGCTTAGGAGACAAAAGTGCTATTTGCATTGAACTAGTCTGCCTAAAAAGCTACCTCTGCACACTGCACAGTGAAACAAATAATCTGTCCTTTGCTGTTGTAGAACAGAAAGGATCTTGGAGTGTATTTCCAAACCTGCCAGTAGTGAATGCTCAGAGTTCTGGTAGTTCCTCCTTAAAAAGGATGTAGGAATAGCTGACCAACGCTCCCCGACAGGAGACAATTATAGAAGCCTGTAAATGTGACACAGATTCTCTCAGTGCTGTCTGATTTAGAGAAGAGATAGGTAATTGCAGGCTTGGTGAAATATTATGTGTATGGAGTGAATGGTGTAGAATGGAAGTTGCTTGCAATGATAAGGAGCGGCTCACATCAAGTCCTGTTACAGAAAGTAGAATTTGATGACTTTCAGGGTCTGATGCCTGCTTGGTTCCATCCCAGGAATTTCTTGTTTTATTTTTTGTTTTATTTTTATTTATTGTTTTATCCCAGGGGCCATCAGACTTGATATTGACAAAATGCTTGTCTGTACATTACAGTTCACTTACAGAACTTGATACCAAGGGATCTCATTTGAAATAAAAATACACTAGTGTTAAGCGTGAAGAGTTGATCAGATAGGTCAGTGAAACCTCTCTTGAAACAGTACTTAGAGAGATCATACTTATTACAGTGAACTTTCTGTAGGATTGTCATGTGAAAAGCAACTAAACATTCATACCATGTACCTGGTTGACAGTCAGTATGGGAGAGGCAGCTGTGCAAGACCAGGTCATAACCTTTTCTTTCCACATGAAGCAAAGCTAAAAAGGAGCTGTGTAGCATTCTCAGGCGTCAGAGTAGTCCTTTGTCAGCAGCTAGTCTGATATGTAAAGGCTTTGATTTAACCTCTAGTGATAGATAAATGAAAGTCGTTATTGGTATGTAGATTAGTATTTCTAATGACATAAAAATATTTACTTATTGTAGCATGAAACTTGTGAAATTGACTTGATGCTGGTAATGGTGGCTGAAAGAATTGTATTAAGTGATACAAGGGTTATATGTTCTTTTGTACTTTTGCCTTGTGCTTCATCCTATCTCAGGCAAACTTTTGCTTCAGTGTTCTGTTTCTAAGCTCCAGAAAATTCACGGGGAACTTAATATTTGGATATTAAAAATATTAAAATATTTTTTCTCCGGGCTGCATCAGTTTATTACTGAAAGCTTATGAGGGAGTTTTTCCCGAATTCAGAGTTTTGATGACATCAACCAAATAGGATGTAGAGCTCTTGGCTGTTGATAGAGAAATGGTGAGCACCTGCATCACTGCCCAAGTGCCAAAAGAGGTTCTGGAAAGCTGGGAGTTCATATCCTTCCTACTTGCAGAGGGTGTGTGTAAAGTGACCATGGAGTGGGTGGTTCTGTGTCATCAAGATTTTTCCTCACCATTTGCTGCTTGTCAGAGGCACTGGCCCCCTACTAGAGGAAATAGCTTTTCCACAAGTTGGCAGCTGTCCTTGTGTTTCCCCAGCCATCAATCTGGCTGACATTTTACAGGAAAAATGCTCTTAAACTCCACAGCAGGCCTTGGGTGGTATATTCAGCCTATGCTTGGCCACTGCTGTTTGTTAGTTTGCTGCTCTCTAAAGAAGAAAAATACTTTCTTCTTACTGTAGTTTGAAACTGCTTTTACTTCTAGACAAAGTTTCAGAAGAGAGAATGGATTATACTTATTCTAGGAATTTCAGATTAGAGGCATACTTTGTTTCTAAAGGGAGATTATATCAATGACTCTGTGGAATTTAGTACTCTTAAATTGTTACTTACAGGACTCCCAAAATAAAGTCCTGAACTAGCAGAATTCCATTTCAGCCCTAGCACACATTTTAATGATTTCTTTCATCCTGGATATAATTTTTCTTAGCGAAAGCAAACAAGAAGTTTCAGTTCTTTAAAAGTAACCTTTTCCATCAGGTATTGTATTTGAAAACTGGAGTGAAGTTGTATTTAGCATCTGCTTGGTAGCTCTCTCCCTTTGCAATATGCAGCAGTAAAATACCTTTTGGTTCTTTGGTTGGTGCTAGAATTTTCCTGCTATTTCCTCTTCCAGCTCCTCTGTTTACTCATGGCACTATGTGCTGACACTGTGATTTCAGAGAATCCCTTCAGCAACTGGGCTAAATATTTTTTGTGCAGGTCTTTATTTCCTGACTTTGAAGTGCTTGAGTTTGCAGCAGATGCCAGGCTTGCAGAGGAGCCCTGAGGATGTAATATAAACTATGCAGGCTTTTGCATGTAAGAACTTCCTAAAAGAGCATCCATTACGGCCTCTGCTTTGCCAATTGAACAAAATCCCACTTAATCTGGCTCCGACAAAAACGTTTTGTCACAAAATTACTATTTTATTATTGGTTGCTAAAGGAGGAGGACTGACTCTGTGCTCTGAAGGTGCCCTCAGCTGAATTGAAACACTTTTTCTATCTGTGCGTCTCAACCACTTGAAAGCCTCTTACAATATTTTTTCAAGTTGTTTAGTTGAGGAGATTTTTTTACTTAACAACCATGTGGATTCAGAGTGATTTTATCCTCTTTGTCCTGTAAGTCTCTAGATTTCTCCTCACTTGCCACTTGTGTGGGTTTTTGACAGGTGTTGTAGCAAGACAAAGCAGCTGTCTTTACCTGCAGATGGGGACAATGTGCTTCAGTACTGTGAAGATGAAATTGTGTTTCAGTGGTAACCCACCGACTAGGCCAGTACATTTTGAAAGGCTCCAAGTCACAAATTTCAAAGATGAAATAACTTTATTCTCTTACTTCAGAGCAAGGTGTTGGGGCCTCCCTTCTGAGGGAGCAGAAGTCACATACTGTGAGAGAGATGGCAGTAGAGGGGGCAGATGCCTTTGACCAGTCAAAGTCTGCACATTCCATAGAAACCTTTTTTGTGGAATTGGATAAATATTTGGCATCCAGGTCTTCTGTTGTCACTGTGTGTGAATGAGGCAGTCCTGAGAACCTGCAGTACTGTGAGGTCATTAAAACATCACTTTCCAGGATTAAAGTGGGAAGCTTTCAGAGGAAAATGTTTTTCTTAGCTGCTCTGTGCCCTTCACCTGGAATCAATAGTTGCGTTTGTGGGCATCTTGTGAAATTAGGGGAAGCAGCTGTCCTTAGTGGTTACATAGATGAGTAACACATAGATGAGTAACTTCTAAAATGTAGGAATATGTAGAATTCTTTATCTTCCCAAATATATTTGGTTTCTGTTTTTTTAATCTCACATGGAAAGCTGTTAACCTCTCTTGTTGTTTTGCTACTTACATGAACCTTCCCAGTTTTCTAGCTGTAACTCACTCAAGATCCTGGATGACTTTGTGGGTAGACTTTTCCCCACTCTGTGACTTGTGTCTTACTTTTGCTTTCTGATCTGTTTTTTATTTTCCTTTGTAATTCTTAGCTTTTTTTTTTTTTTTTGTATAGGATGTTGTTGAAGTACTTGGAACTCTTTAGTTGCCATGTGACTCTTGATGAAACACTGTCTCTATGCTTCTGTTGGAAATCTTGAAATCCCTTAGGAGGTTGTCCTCCTTTTCCTTTTTCACCGATAGATTTTCTTCATATGATTTTCTCAGTTTCTCTGTTCTCTCTCTGGGAGATCTAATGTGTCAAGCAGAGATGCTCAGTTCTCAAGTCTAGCATTTTCTAGATTGCTCTCATTTGCTTCTGGATAATTCACTACTTCAGACTTTTAAAATATGTTCTTAGTGGATTTACATGCTATTGTTACCTAGATTGTTATATTCTTGACCCTTGAAACCCACACATATGAGCAGGAGTCTGATAATTGTTGTATAGTCTAGGTCTTCTCTTTTCCCACTGATATTACTTTGGTGTCCAGTAGTCTTGAAGTTCCACCTCCAACATGTAACGACAGAGTGTTGTTTATTGTCCCAGAAATGGTTCTCTCACTTATTCTGGTAGATCTCATTCTTTCTAGGATACTTTCCAGCATATTTTTTGGTGTGCTGGCTGGTGAGGTTTTTTTAGCCTGCTTCAGGTTTTGACTGTGTTTGGGGTTTTCCAATTTCATCTGGAAGCTCCTCCTGTAACTTGTTTACTTTTGTATTTATTTTACTGCTATTATATTTCCAAACTGTTGAGGCTGTCCAGCTGTTCTGCCTTGTCATGGCCATTATGGCTTGTTCATTGTTGTATGTTTTTTTCCCCACAGATGTTTTCCAGCACGGTTTTTTTGTACCATCTGAATTATGAATATGCATTTTTAGTTTGTATCGTTTGAAAACGAGGGCCACAATAAAAAGGAATAAATGGACAGGGTGAAGCTTGAGAGCCCTATCCTCTGCTGGCTCTCTGCTCTGTTTTGGGGCTAGTAGTCACTGTTGTGTGGCTGTTTGTGTCCTGCATCTTTTTGCTTTTGGTTTTGTGTGGTCATTTGGGCAGAGATGGAGAGATTAGACCAAATCCCAGTCTACTCTTACTATAGAGAAATTAATACGTGTCAAAATTAGTACTGTTTTGTGGTTTTGCTTTTTTTTTAATGGAATTGTCTGTGACAGGACACTGTTAAATTTTAGTGCCTTGTTATCTTCTTCCTGATTAATGTTGTGTTTGAGTAGATGGTCTGAGTTTCAGGTAGGGAAGGACTGACCTGGTCACTTTTTAATGCAGATAGAGTGTTTTGTGGTCTTAAGATTTGGAGGGTTTTGCTTGCTTATTTCAAGGTGGTTTACTCATAAAATTAAAGCTTGCTTCCCTCTCACTCACACTGTCTGAATTGCTACTTATTTCTGTCTGGGATCCAGATTTGCCTTTAAGCAATAATTGTTGCTCCTACTTCTGGTACTTTTTTCCTGATGTTTCTGTTCCAGACAATTGTTTGGAAATGTGATCAAACAGATCAAAGCAGTAAATTCTGTGTGGGGTAACTAACTGTAGCTCAGCAAGTCCTTGGAGTTTTGTGGGAGGTTGGGCTGGGGATAAAAAAAGTAGTAGCACTGTTTCTGCTTCTGTTTCCTTTCTCCCAGATCAAGCACTGCAACTAGCAGAAACTTTACTACCTCTTCAAAATCATCAGCAAGTTCTTATTCCTCAGTGTCTGCCACTTCTGTCATTACTAACGGTGATAGCAGTAACTCCTACGGCCTGAACAGCTCCCACCTGGGCAGGGGGTAAGAGCAGGAATGTTCTTTTCGTTTTGTCAGCCTTCATGTGAGTGATCCCATGCATCCTTGCCTGTATAAAAAAGGAGTGTGATGGTGCCCTAGAGGAGTTCTACTACTCTTGTGTACCTGTTTATCAAACTTTGCTTTTTGAAACCACTGCCTTCTGCTGTTCCTTGCTCACTTGCAAAAGTAGTGCATGTTCCAGAGCTTACTAACTGCCAGAGCATTGCCTGTTTTTTGAGGTGACTCAGAGCATGAGGGAAGGGATTATATTCTTTTGTCTATCTGCCATTGTAGTAGAAGCCTTTCCAGGTACAGATAATTTTCTTATTATTTCTTGAAGTGTATTATATAGACTCTTGCTGCATTAGGATAGTGTGCTGTTTAGTTACAGACAGAGGAAATGAATGTGTTATAAGCCATAAATTAATAATAGACTTTGTAAGGATTAATGTTTCCAAAGTTACCATGTACATTTCACATTCCTGGTATTCAGCATTAGCCCTTATGAAACAGCAGAAACAGGTAGCCTGGTTAAAAAATTTCAGTCAACAGTTTTCTGACTTGTATTTGATGTGACTTTTAAGTAGTATTGAGACTTGACAAGCACATTGTGGAATTCACTGTATTGTCTTTTTTTCCAGAGGTTCTGGATTTGTCTGTAACTCTTACAACTGCAGGGACAGTGCTTCTCTCTCTCAGCCTGGACTCTGTGGACTCAGTAACCTTGGAAACACCTGCTTCATGAATTCTGCATTACAGGTAAGAATTAGAAAGAGCCCTCATTAGAATTAAATAAAAGATCAGTCTCATACATATTGTGGATTAAAATCTGTGAAAACAAAAGAATATTTAATGTGATTCCATGGGGAGATGACACCTCAAAAAAAAAAAAAAAACCAGACCAAAAAAAATCATCTTTCGTTTGGCTTATGTCTAGCTCATTAGTAAAACGTACTACAGTATTAGGGACTGATTCTGAAATATGTGGCATCTGAAATGGCCAGGGGAAGTTGTATTGAACAGGTGCCTGACTGTAACATAAGGTCCCAGTGCTGTGCCCTGCCAAAAATGGGCTGATGTGGAGGGTGTTTTGACTTGTGTGGGCTGCACAAGTGACATGAGCAGGTTACTGTGTGCAGTTCTGAGCCTGTGTTAAAGATTCTTGAAAAATTAAGGGCATGAAAAGCCACAGGAAGGGTTCAGGTTCATTGTGCAAGGTGTTAAGGTTGAAACAGTGATGCAAAGCTAATAATTACTTCTTTATTTTTAAACTTAATTTCTTAAGATTATTTTGTTCATTTTAAAGAATGCAAAAACTTGCCAGGGGTAGTTTTTTGCTAAGAAGTTCAAACAAAATATGAGACAAATTGTATAGAATTTGATTTAAGGAATGGGCAAACTTCTAGTGTGGTACCAGTGCTGTGAAATTACTTCAGTCACTCTGTGATGGCTTTGAAATCTGGAACAGGTCTTAAAATAACTGTAATGCATTATGCATGTGGTATTCAGGACACCATAGTAAACTTGGGCTGCCCTGCTTTTTGTTCAGCATGACTTTTTCAGTTGTGTCATGGTAACCTTAAACCACTCTGTTTTCTTGGACTTAGCTAAGAGACAACTTTAAAATTTTTTATTGTCAAAGTGACTTAAATCAAACATACTTCAATCTTAGTTTATCATGGAAACTAGTCATGTTAGGGACCAATTACTTTCTTTCTTGTATTTACCATTATGCTTTAATTTTCTAAATATCAGTCTTTCAAATGCAGATTTCTGCCTTAATTTTTTCTTTTATTTTGTCTTACTAAACAAGTTCTCGAGTCTCACCAGTTTTGTTAACTTCGTACATGTTCAGATGTGAAAGTCAGTTTTGTTTCATTGTTGCACATATCTATTGCCTTGTGCAGTAAATTAATTTTCTTAATACTTTTTCAGTGCCTGAGCAATACCCCTCCTCTGACTGACTACTTCCTGGAAGATAAATATGAAGCTGAAATAAATCAGAACAACCCACTGGGGATGAGGGGAGAAATCGCAGAAGCCTATGCAGATCTCATTAAACAGATGTGGTCTGGGAGACAGTCTCACGTGGCCCCACGGATGTTTAAAGTAAGTGTGTCATGTTCCTGTAGCACAGCTCTGGGACAGAAGAAACACTGGAAGCTAAAATGCCTGCCACATATTTTGATGTTATGAAGGCAGTAAGGACAGAATTGCTCCAATGTTTCACGGTTTGTAAATGTTTTTTGGGGTACAGGGAGGAACTTGCCAGTGAGTCCTGTCTCTCCTCAGAGTTTGCTACTCCTCTTTAATGTTACTTAGTAAATGACCTCCCAGCCTGAGAGCTATTTACAGATGAATCAGAATGGTCTTGGCTGCAAAACTAGGCAAGGTCATATGAATTGCCAGCTGTGAACTTTGGTCAGTGAGAAAAGGTGTGCAAGTAACAAATCTAAAAATTTAAATTATAAAGTGAAGATCAAAACACATTCCCTTATGTATAACTTGGTTTATTGTTGTAGTGTTCTCATTGCTTCAGTGTGAAGAGCTGCTTTCTGCTGAAATACTGAAAGTAGCTGGGGAAATGGTTCTGGCACTTTTCCCTGCATTAGCATCCAGTTCACCATGGCCTACTGCCAACAGAAGGTAGCAGTGAGCTGAGCTCTGCTGAAACCACAACCTGAGTGTTTTATATCCCCTCACTCTTGCCTTTGTGTTTCAGACACAGGTTGGGCGATTTGCTCCTCAGTTTTCAGGATACCAGCAGCAGGATTCCCAGGAGCTCTTGGCTTTTCTACTAGATGGCTTGCATGAGGATTTGAACAGAGTGAAGAAGAAGCCCTACTTGGAGCTGAAGGATGCCAATGGCAGACCTGATTCGGTACGGTGCCCTTAACTTAAGGATAGGGCAGGTGGTGCTTCCCAGGGCATTTAGTTGGGTTCTGGGACACTTCTTGCCTTCCTAGAGAGCAGTGTCCCTGGCACAGGACAACCTTGTCATGCCTTGTGGCACTCTACCGAAACAGAGAGAAGTAATTATCTTATGGGCTTTACCTGATAGAGGCCCAATAAGTTTCTGGTTTTCAGTTTTCTTCCTGAGACTAAAAGTCTCATGAGCAGCTTCTGATTTCCCTGAACAGACAAATGCCAGATGCCCTTTGGTAAGGAACTCCTTGAGTTGTCTTGTGACGGTCTTCAGGGAACTGTAATTTCTCCCCTTTTAGACTGTCTTTGTGAAACATGGCCAACATTTTCCAAGAAGAAAAACCTCTGCTTTTGGACAGTGGAACATACCACTGGCAATGGTATGCTCTTCAGGTTGTCCTGAAGAGCAGCATGTGACCCTGTCACTGTCCCCTCAGTTCCTTTCATGCTTCTGGCATTGTGTGCACCAAGGAATACCTGATCAAACTCAGCTAAAACAGATAGATTAAATTTGACTTGATGCTAAGCCTTAACTTCACTGAGAAGAAATCCCAGTGTGTTATGCTGGACATACACATACTGGTAGAGCCCCTTCCCCATGAAATTGACCTATCAGTATCAATTTTCCAAGTTTTCTTTGGTCCTGGTGCTCACCCCACTGTAGAAATCTTTGCAAGAAATAACTTCTAATATATTTTTAAATTGTTTTTTATAGGAGGTGGCAAAAGAGGCATGGGAGAATCATAGGCTGAGGAATGATTCCATCATTGTGGATATTTTTCATGGTCTTTTCAAGTCTACCCTTGTTTGTCCCAAATGCTCTAAAGTTTCTGTGACCTTTGATCCCTTCTGTTACTTAACTCTCCCACTGCCCTTGAGGAGGGATCGTCTCATGGAAGTTACCCTGGTATATGCAGACCCACAGCGCAGACCTGTCCAGGTGAGGCATGTTGAAGACACAAATTTCTTTAAGTCATCTGAGTTCTTTTAGATTTTAAAGTTGAGACTCTGAAAAGTAATCTAAATAATATTGATGTCCACCTTTGAGTGAGGTAGTATGGGTTTTCTAGTGAAAAATCTGGGATGTGAAATCAAGTGACTTCATAAAATCTTGGCTTATGAAACTAAGGTCATGGTCAGCTAGAAGTGGCTTCCTGTGGTGAGATGACTTGTGTGATGTGCTGCTCCCTGAAAGCAGCAATGTGCTTGCACTGTCGTGTTTACCTGTGTTACCTTGGAAAATGTAAAGATGTAACTTAAATTGTGCCCTGGGGTGCACAGCAGCACCAGCCTGTCAAAGGAGGGAACTGTCCTGCTCTGCTCTGCACTGGGGTGGCCTCACCTCAAATGCTGGGGCAGTTTAGGTCATCACAATACAAAAAAGATATGAATCTTATTAGAGACTGTCCAAAGAGAGCCATGAGGATGGTGAAGGGTCTGGAGGGGAAGCGTTATGATATCACTGGGTTTGTTCAGTCTGGGAAGAGGAGACTGAGGGGAGAGACCTCATTGTGTTCTTCAGCATCTTCACAAAGGGAAGCGAAGGGGCAGGTACTGACCTGTTCACTTTTGTGACCAGTGATGTGACCCAAGGGAAGGGCCTGAAGCTGAGTTGGGGGGGTTTTAGGTTGGATATCAGGAAAAGGTTTTTCACCCAGAGATGGTTGAGCACTGGAACTCAGTCCCCAGGGGAGTGGTCACAGCCCCAAGCCTGTCAGAGTTCAAGGAATGTATGGACAATGCTCTCAGGCACATGGTGGGATTCTTGGGGTGCCCTGTGCAGGGCCAGGTGTTGGGCTTGATGATCTTTGTGGATCCCTTCCAACTCAGCATATTCTATGGTTCTATGATTCTAAATGGGTGAGGTATCTGAACTTCAAACAGAATTGAAAAACAATTCCTCTTGGGGAAAATAAAAAAGAAAAATTACATGTTTGCTTTTTCAGCCTCCTCAATAGACTTGTTATTAATTTTTCCCCTACTTTATTTTCAAATACACACATCCCTAAAGTAGCCTTGTGCTTGCCACATGTCACAGAATCACAAGCTGGGGCACACAAACAGAGTGGCTGGATGTCGTGAGGCAGTTTTGCAAGAACTGATTGGCAGTATTTCCATATCTGTCAAGATTTTTGCCTTGACCTTTAGCAGCATTGAAGAGAATGGCTCTAAGATGTTTTTTATCACAGAAAGAAACAGCAGTTTTATGTTCTGAGCAAGCTGGTGTGTCTGGTGATTATTTTTTTTCCCTGGGTTTTACTACTGCTGAGCCTGATCACAGCAGAAGGCCAGCTGTTCATGGCTTTCATTCCCTCCAAATCCCTGCTTTGTAAGGTAAAGCTGAGATCCAGAAGACCTACAAGTGTGTGGTTATGACCTTAACTTCAGCAGAACTCCTGTAAATTAAAGATTTAAGAGTTTTAAGATTTTATTCCATTTTCTTGCTCTCTCCCTTGTATGGGTTTATTTTGCCTGGTGTAAGTATAACACTTATCTTTGTTTCTAGTACCGGGTTGTGGTGCCAATGATGGGGGCCGTCTCGGATCTGTGTGATTCACTTTCCAAACTCTCTGGTGTTCCTGCAGAAAATGTAAGGATAAATGCAAACAGTAATTTTGATAAATTGTTTGTTCTTCTTGAAGCATTTTGGTGGCCTAGCTTTTATATGGGTGATAAGCTGAACTTAATGGGCTAGTGACAAAACTGTAACAAGTTAAAATGCTGTTCTTTGTTTGTAAGGTTAAAAAGATGCATGAAACAGTCTGTATTTATTCTGATAGTTCCATTGCAGTAGAGAGGTTCAAGAGAAGGGACAGAAAAGTAAAGTACAACTGATGTTGGTATGCTGACAATTGTGATAGAGAATTAGAATAAACTGTTGCTTGAATTTAAAGGTAGTTTGCCTAAATTTATGTAAACTTTTACTATAATTACTTTACAAATCTTACTTGCTGTCCTAGATGGTGGTGACAGATGTGTATAATCACCGATTCCACAAAATCTTCCAAATGGATGAAGGTTTAAATCATATCATGCCAAAAGACGACATCTTTGTGTGAGTAAACTGGGAGAATGCCACATGTGAAGAATACTGCAAAACATTCACTTTTGTTTCAAGTTCTAAAACCTGATTCCTGTTCCCTCACAAAACCTAAGCCTTCTTCTATGACTCAGCAGTAATGCAGCACTGCTCCTACCAGCAGGTCAACATGTGCAGTGTTCAGCTGGTATTTTTCTAACACAGGAGGACATGGCCCTTGGGTCATAATGAACTTTTAGTCTGGTCTGTGTTATGCAGTTTAGAACTTCCTACAAGCCTCTTTAAGACATAATTGTGTCTGGATTACAGTTATGCTGTCACTGACATTTTTAGTTTTGTTCAAGCTTGTTGTTCTTATGTTTTCCAAGTCAGCCAAAAGCTTTGTGCTGTTACTAGGATAGTACGAAATCTAAGCTGTTGTACTCTGCCTTTCCAAAATCCATCATAGTTGTTAGAGCACCATGACTGGGGGGGTCTTTATAGACTCTTGACTGGTGCTTAACACTCTATCTAAACTGTTGTTGTGGGGGCAGAGCTAAGGAGTTGGTTGTGCTTGATGATCTACATGTGTGTGGTGGGTGAGATATTTCCAGTCACCTCTGAAATCTGGTGAGGTGAGGAGAGCAAAAGTCATGTTTCTCTATTGCAGCTGAAATGTGAGAACATTCCAGTGCAAGAATGTTGCTGCCATTAAATTGTTGGGTCTGTGTGGAGACATGCACTGACATCCTCTGGTGCTGTGTGAACCTTTCACGGGGTGGGATGCTGTGGCATACTGGTGCTCTTTTGTCACGCTGTCTGTTGTGACCTTATTGCTGAGATGTAATGAAAGAGTTTTGTAAAACTTGTTGTCTTCAATTGTGTGACCAGTTAGGATCCCTGGGAAGGACGTGTGGCTTCTGAGAAATCTGTTTGTAGAGTGTTACTCTGCAGCAAGTAAAACATTTTAAAAACAAGCATCATCATATTACAGTGGTAATTGCAAAAAAGCCCTGCTTTCATACAGGCATAACATGTTGTAAATCCCTCCACAGAAAACAACTATGTCTAAATCAGGTCTGCTCTGGGGTGTGGGGCAAGCACTGGCTGAACTGCAGCTCCAAGTGTATTTTCCTTTGCAATTGCCACTTCCTTTTATATGCAGGGTAACTGTGAATGAGGTGCTGCTGTGAGTCACAGTGAGTGAACTGACCTGGGTTAAAAATAGCCTTCTGAGGAAGAGGAGAGGTAGCAGGAGGAAGTTTTGCAAATCCTGTTTTTCCATGTACACCCTCTAAGATCTTTTCAGCACTGAGGGGCAAGAGCAAACAGTCAGGCAGCAGAGCAAGAATTAGGAAAAAGCTGTTCGTATGAAGTCCTTTTATTGGGTAATGCTGCCAGGAAAAAGATATGTAAAGAAATACTCTAACTACAGCTAAAAGCCAGCATTCTCTTATTGAAAGGAAGTCTTGTCTCAGAAAACCAGCAGAGAAACACTTGTTCATGAAGAGGAAAGTTTCTTAAAGGCAAATGCATAATTACTTCTAGTGTGGACAATCTACTTGCCTTGTCTGCTTATAAAAAGTCTGCTGTTAGGTGTTCTAAGATCATTCAGTAAATGGTTAGAGTAGTGTGAAGGTTCTTGAATTCCTCTTTGTTTCCATGTATTGTTTTTTGTTCTGCCAGTTTCAAAACCTGTTTTCCATTAGGAAGTGTACTTGTGGATGTACATGGGTGTAGATCTCTGCCTTCTGCTTCTTCCAGAAAGGATGATTTTACAGTTAAAGAGGAACTTGTCAAGTGCTGCTCAGGCTGTTGTGTTTCTGCCAGAAGTTATGGGCAATGACTTGGCAGATCAGGTTTCTGCCCTCCTGCAGGTGCTGTGCTATGTGTGGCTGGGGAATGTGGTATGTGGTGGTCATTTGTTCAGACTGCTGCTGCCAATAACTTCAGGAGTTTCTGATACCTCAGCAACTTAACTTCTTAGATTACAGGCAAATACCTTGCTGTTTATTAAAAAGAGGAATAAAAAATACTTTAAAAAAATAGGTCTTTCGGGACCTTCCACCTTTAAACAGCAAGCTTGTTTCCACTTGAAATGCTGAGAAACGTTTCCCCAAAGTCAATGAAGAAGAGTTTCTCACTAAAAAGCACTTTTTTCATCTGAAATTAAGGCAAATTCTTTAGAGGAGTGACAGGAAAAGGCTTGTTGCTTATGACTTGGAGGATGCTCTGTATGCCTGCATAGTCCATGAAATGTTCAGCTTGGAAAAGGTGTTCCTGTAGTGGTGATGGAGCTGTGGGATGTATCACTGGTGACATGGAGTGATGCATCTCTCTCCTGTTCCTGAAAGAAAACTGTCTTTGTATCACTCAGTGAAGGAGAGCAGATGCCTTTTATTAGAAAGTACAGCAGTGTAGGGTTTTATGGTCACACTGTTTTCACCCAAAATTCACAATTGAAATAAATAACCTAAAAAAGACTCAATAAACCATGCTGACTCATCAAATATTTGTTTGCACTATATTTATACTGGATATTGCTACAAAAGAAACTCTTCAGAACACTTTCTAGAGTGTGAGGCTGACAAGATAGAATTGCTTTTTAAGAAAGGAAGAATCCTTCTGGAAGCTGCTTGCCTACCATGTTTTGAAAACTTAAATTTTTCCTAAGATTTGTTTGAATCACTTAATGGCCTTGTGTGGTAAGACTAAAACATACCAGCTTCTAGTCTAGGAACACAGAAGTTACAGAACAGATGGGTTTTTTAATAGCATTACTTATTTGTAAATCAAATGGGGAAGCTGCATGATTTCAGGGTGTTGGGCTCAGTGCAGTAAAGCCAAGTGAGAGCTATGTCAGCTATCAGGTGGGAAGAACAAACTGGAAAGGGATTATCTGGTAGTCCTGGCACTTTTTGCAGGGTATATTCTTAGGTACTAAATCTTAATGTAGATGTGCTTTAAGTTGACATATAATGCAACCTGGGATATGACTGAGTACCATTAGTTAATTTTTTTTTATTCAAGTAAAAGATGTTTCCTAGAATCAAAGTATTTCTTGTATTTAAATGATACTCACTTCATCATACTCGCTGTCTCATGTGTCTGAACTCTTTCCTAAATCATGTTTTATTGATCCTGTCTCTTTTATATACTCATCATATGCTCTTATTTCCCAGTAATGTCCAGTAGCAAGACTTCCCTGTGGGAAAACTAATGTGTGTATCTCGCTCCTTGTTTTAAGTAATTGCAGTTAGATGCTAAGTTTCTTTCACTGGTTAGAAAACAAAGGGAAAAAGTATCCAAAACAGAGTTAATCAGTATAGCATATTCAGAAACAGATATTTCTCATTTATATTTCCCCAAAACTTTTGTGCATTTTCCAAACTTATATTTTGAAATTAGGGGTGGCTCAGTGAGTCCTATTGATTTTTGAGGTCTTTTTCTGGAGGATTTTGTTGCCTAACCTTTGAATTGGGGTAGGCTCACAGGCCTCTTCTTTTGTTCTTCCTGATAGCCACACTGAGTGAATTCTGAGAGAAGCTGTGATAAACTGAAGAGTGCACCCTTCAGTTTAAATAATTTTTTTAAAGGTGTACTGGTTCCCTCACCTGAAAAGCACTCCTCCCTTCCACTGGCAGAAGCAAACCAAGGTTGTTTTAGTAATCATCTGTGCTGGACTCTGAGAATCAGAAGAATGATGGGTAATGACAGGGCAGTAGAAAGCCCTGGGGCTCTGAGTTCATGAGCAGCTACCATCCAATTGTTCCTTTGTTCCTTGCTCTCATTGTCCCCCTTTAAAAATGACATTGCTCAGAGTCCAGCAGATCTTCCACCTGTGATCACCTTTGTGGCTGTCTCCTGTAACAGAAATCAGTTGTTTCAGTGGTTCTGAAGCTGTAGGATCTGCTTGTAACCTAAACTGGCTTGTAACCTAAACTGCCTTCTGTATGTTTCTTAGCATCACATTAAGTTGTTTCAAGACTGAAAAATTTAAATATGAATGTCAGCCTCTTACAGCGTTTCTGCAGGTTTGCTTTGCTGAGAGCAGTAGCCAAGCCTGCCTGTGACAACAATACCTCTGTGGTTTGCCAGACCTCTGATCTTATTGTATTGTGCACTGGCCAGCTGGCAGCACTCATCTCAATTCAAAATTCAAAATCTCCTAACACTGCAGATCTGTGCTCCAGCAGGGCTGTGACTTAAAAAAATGAGTCAGTACTTCTGTACTGGTGTCTTGCTTTTGACACCAATGTCTGTTAAGTCTCAGCTTTTTATTTGGGCCTCTGTTGGTTTGTTACTGAGCAGATCATGGATTTCCCTGAAATGCTTGGGTTGGAAATGTCAGTGAGCAGGAAGTCTCACAACACATTGCAGCAGGAATAGAGCAGCTGGAATGGGCCTTGGCTTTTCTGAGCATTTGCTTGACAGAGGACATGGTCTGCAGACATAGATATTGTAGTCCAGACTGTGCTGTTGGTGAAATTTAGGAAATGTGGGGTGTATGGAATATTGAGCTGTTGCCTCTTATGGGTTATTTCAGTGGTGGGAAAAACTCTGGGATTTTTTCTCGTTTTCACTCTAGAATTATGAGGGAAGACACATTCAGCCTTCTGGTTTTTGCAGGGCATCTTGGACATCTTGAGATGTGTATTGGGAATTTTAATGTGCCACTAAAGTGGTGGGGAATACTGAATCTGGGGGAGCGAGGAGGGGGCAAGAATTGCACTCCATTTGGAACCTAAGCTGAATGGATTACAGTATGGAAAATGAAGATATGCCCTGGATGTCTAAGATACATTTTTCCTCTGAGCTGCTCAGTTTCTGGTTCATCAGTTCTTCTGATGTATTATCTTACTTGTTGAGCTCTCTGATAGTAAAACCTCAAGAAGAAGAAAAGCAAATACCACTGGGCTTCTTGATATTTAGGTGACTTTAGGTAACTTTGAAATGCATCCCAAAATGAACCTGACACCTTTTACCCAGGACAAAACTATACATTTTCTTCTCCACTGAAAGGGAAGGAGAATTCGGAAATTTTGGAAGTTCTCCAAGCTTGTTCTTTCACAAGGCTTTGCACCCATCTCTCTCTCATCTTGACAGGTTTAGAACTGCCAGGTAGTCCTGGGTTAACCAAGTTGGGTTAATATTTAGAAGAGAAGAGCTGAGAGAAGAGCTGAGATGCAGAAGTGGAGAGGGTTGGTAGAAGCCTCGAAACAAGATCACCTTGAAACAAGATGCAGCCAGAGAATGGTGGGAGTATCCCACTTCTCACAGAGCTGGAAATGGTTCTCTCCAAGCATGTTGTTCTGTGGAAGGACAGGGAGATCTGTGGCAAATGGTCAGAAATCACTCCTGTAAAGGTGGTCTGCAAATCAATTTGATGACAGCAGTTCAGTGTTTGTGCTGAATGCTCTCATTGCCCAGGCTAAGCAGAGCACAGCATTCAGCACACAGCCCAAACACTTGCTGTTTCTTTTCCCCAGGTTCTGGGAAGCCCAGCCCCACTAGGACCTCCGGCTCCCGCTCCAATGCAACCCCCACACATGCACCATGCTGGTGATGTCCCATCACCAGGGATCCTGCTGGAGCTTGGAGCCGGCCTACAAGGGCTCAGGTAAGTACCACATAAAGACAAACTCCACAGCCCATTTCAAGGGTATTGCTCTTAGTGTTTCTTCTTAGTTCTTAGGAACTAAGAAGAAAAATGTTCTGATGGATCAACTTAGATACCCCTGTTCTCTTAGCCTGGCTAATGGGGCATATTACCTAACGTATATTGTTTATGTTGATAAAAGTTTCACAAATTGATTTGCAGGTCACCTTTAACCTATAAAAGTGTGCATATTTGAATAGGATCTATTCAGTTTTCCATACATGCCATATGTCAATGTCATATTTTCTGCCTTCTCTTACAACATGCTGTGTATTACATTTAGATAAGTTCATGGTCTTGAACAAACATCACTGGCTGCAGAGATGTCAGGTTTGTTAGTGTGACTGAGGCTACAGCAATTATTGAACTGAGTTAATGAGGTCAGCAGACCAGCAGGTCCAGTAGTTTGACATGAAACATTTGAGATGTGTGGGATCTTGTAGCGGACTGATCTGTGAAGTTTGTTCACACTTACTAAAATTGGGGTTTTCTTGTTTGAGATAAGGGTTTGAGTCCTTTCTAAAATGAACTTGTATAAGCCTCCTGTGTGAATTCCTCATCATTTTTACTCTTGTTCCTGTGCAAGACTGGGAAAATCCTTTGACCAGGTTCTATGGCACAAACTGTCCATTGTCTTAAGAAAGTTGCATTTTCAGTCTCTGATCTCAGTTTACTTGTTAGTGTGTGTTTTGGTATTATGAAAGGAAATAAACAGATTAGGAGTATGTCCACTTTCTAGAAGAGATCAGAATACATGCAGCAGTTTCTCACAGTTTTTTTCCAGTCCTGTGTTTATTCCTACTGTTTACTTTTGACCCTGTTGTGGCTTCTCAGCAGCATCTCTGGGTTGCAGTAGTAACCTCCTTCAGGCAGATCTGCTTGGCAGCTTCTGCAGTGGCATTTTTTCCTGCCCTTCTCTATTCTCTTTCAAAATAGACTTCTTGGTTGTTGCTGTAGATTGACTTGTGGTCCACATAGTGCTTTGCAGCTGGAGTTAATATCATGGATCCCAGCACCTGTGAGGGAATGTTTCGGTAATGCACAACCTATATCTTAGCCTGGTATTTAGCTCAGAGTATTTTTTGCTTTCAGTTTACTTTCCTGTAGCTCTGGTCCTTCATAGATTTCCAGTCTTCTGTGCAATGGAACAAAAGCTACCTCATTGCTCACTGCCTCCTTTCTGAATTGAAACCACAGACCTGAATCTCCTAAATGCTGATAAAGACTGGTCAAGTCCTGCCCTATTGCTTAGTAGTTTTTAGGCACTTTCTGAGTTGTCATGAATTATAAAGGCAGTTTGCCAGTATGTAGCAGTGTGGTAGCAGTTGAGATAATGTTTCTGATTTCTAAAACCGTGTAGCATCACTTTCATGTTTTATTATTTCAATTAAGTTGTAACATACAGAATTATGAGGTATTGTCCAGCAATTCCCAGTGTCAGCTCTACAGCCTTCCTTACACTGTACATAAAGTACTTTGATTTTGGTTCTTTTTTTCAAGGGATAGCTGTTGCTCAGGAGATCATAAAAATGACGGGTCTTGATTCTGATATGTCTGCTTTAAGTATTAGTATATGAAAGGTATTCTGAGGTGGAGTGGGTAGAGGGACACTTGAGTAATCAGATCTGTTGTGTTGTGGTGAGAAGTGTGTGAGATGCTCTCTGCAGAGTGTGATGGGGTGCTGCATGCTTGCTGTTTGTGATGGATGACCCCTACCTGTGGGAATAGTCTTTTATTTCTGTCCCATCTGTTCCTTTTCATGGGCAGGGCTTCATTCAGGTGCATGAGGGTGGAGTGTAAATGGAGTTCATGAATTGCTGCTTGCAGAGCACGGTGTAGGTGGTGTGAGAGGAGTCACTGGAGTGTCATGCACTGAGCTGTGTTATAGGAGTCCAGGCTAAGGGTCTCATAGGACCTGGTGTTAATCACAGCTTATATTCTGGGACTGAGTGGCCTTTTGTGGTTTAGACAGTATTAAGTGAAATAATTCACCTCTCTATGGTGCTGTTTCTCAGGAAACTTTAGGAGGTGTGGGCTGTATACAGTGCTGGTGTCCAGCTGGATAGCACTGACAGCTTAGAAAACCTCAACAGCTGCTGGCATTGGACTCTCTTACGCTGATTCTGAGCTCTTGTGTTCTCGGTGGGCTGGGACTCCCTGGCAGGATGTTTTCCTTCATGTACTCTACTGACTCAGTCCAAGTCCCAGCCTGGGATCCTTTTTTGTTGTAAGTAGGATGAAGCAGAATTACAGCTCTGAAATTTGTTCTTCTCCCTGCTCTGAACACAGGAATAAGAAATGTTTCAAAGCTCTTGAGAGAAGGGAAGTGGCTTGTCTAATGTGAGAGAATTGTTAGGAGTTTGGGGCATTCAGATACGTGATTTTGGTCTAGGTCATTAGGTCTAGGTCTAGGTGTAGTGACATCTTTCATGAAATCTTTCTTTTTCTTCCAGTTTTAAGATAAATCTGGGACAGGTGATTGACTAAATTAAAGAGCAGTGTGACTTGGCATTCCTGAAAATAAATCTTTTGTAATGAATAGGCCTGAAGCAAACAGTGTGATAGTGTTGGACCACGTGGTTACTTTTGCCTCTCCTCTGACAGCTGCAAATACCTCATTTGCTGTTTCACCCAGGGCACAAACTGCGTCACAGTCTCCTCACTGTTCTCCCAGGCTGTTTGTTGTCTTCCAGATTTTTTTCTTGTTTGTTTACTGTCCTTGGATTTTTCTGTGAAGCAGATGTTTCCAGACTCTTGGTTTTATGAAACATTAGCTGCTCAGTGATCTGAGCTCAGGCCAGAAAACTGATTGAGAGGCTGGGAGAATGCAAGACCCAAGGTTTCAAGAAGATTTCTTTCTCCAGGGGGAACAAATGCTATCAGAGGGATTTCAAAGTACATTTAGTGTTTTCCACTGGTTGAAGCATGGTGGAGTTTTCAGGGTAGTGTCTTGGGAGGTGATTGGTAATAGGGGTTTGAATTAGGGATAAAGACAGAGGGAAGGTGGCAGCTGAGTCGTTTGCCGGTGTGTGTCCTGTGGTACTGTGAGGCATGGGGTGTGTTCAGGAAACTGCTCTGTAGCATGAGGACAGCACAACCCTCTTGTACTGTTGGCGAGACTTGCTGAACTGAGTTCATATTGGTCCTGCCTGCTGTGCTTCTTGGCAGTGGGAATAACCCATGGAAATACCTATCTTTCACACAGGTATGAAGTTTGCAAGCCGAGTGAGGATGGCTCGGAGTATGTCACTCTCTCCATTTACTTTCGGGAGAAGACAGTGAGGCAATCCAGCAATACTTCAGGGACTGTGCTCTTTGGGCAGCCACTGTTAATATCTGTGCCCAAACACAAGCTCACTGTGGATCACCTGTACAGTGTGGTTTTGGAGCAGATCAGGTAAGTCATGGCTGTACCTTTGAATCCTGTGCCAAGCTCTTATTCAATTATACTGTAATAGGATTACTGAATCCTTGTTAACAGGGAGAATTTTCCTTGATTTGTGTGGGTTGTATAAACCAGGATTTGCATTGCATTAGTGTCTGGAAGCCTCAGGGACGTTTCAAGGTCCTGGTTTTTTGGGCTTTGTAACAGGTATTGCTGGCTCAGCCTTGCAAAAGCAGTCAGGAGCAGAACTGAGGGCATGTTTTCAGGGTTCACAGATGGGGCCACCATAACTTACTTTTGCTTTTTCAATATACAGCCAGTGAAGCATGGAACAAGCAGTGAGAGCAGAGATTTAGGGAATTGTTTTGACTCATTGTGAGGGCTCTTGGTGCTGTCATGTAAATGTAAATAGTGCTGTACAGGATGGGTTCTGGTTTGCTGGAGGGAATTGGGCAGCAAGAACTGATGATAGAGGGGTGTGCTGCTGTTCTGGTGCACAGTATGGTTTTGTAAGAAATGTATCCCTTCTCTTCAGCCGCTGTGTGAAACTCCCTCTGGCAGAAGACTACTCCCTACCCTGCCCAGACAGAGGAACCTGCAATGGCTCCAATGGTGTGGTTGAAGGTAAAGCCCTTTCAAAATCTGCTGGAAGCTTTTCAGCACTTCAAGCTTTCTAACAGAATTTGTTTTGTGCTGTATGTATTTGGCTTAAGGTTGTTTCTCCACCATGATTAAACCATGCTGTTGTGCTGGACATCTGCTTGGTACAGGGAGAGTCTTGTAAACCATTTCCTTCCTAGGGAGAGCAGATGTGCAGCAGCTGGAGAACAAGGTGTGGATGTGCATTCATCCTGACCAGTGTAAGGGAAGTCCTTGCTTAATTGAGGTGTCCTGGTGCCTCCCTCCAGAGGCAACCCTTCCTGGTATGCCCTTTGGTGATGAAAACTGGCCTGTTAGGTCAGAAAGATCGTGGAGAAATTTGTCTGTTGGAGGACATAGAATCAACAGTCTCATTCCTAGGCTACATGCTCTCTAGGAAACTTTTAATGCTGATGGCATATGAGTATTTCCTTCCCTGTTTGAAATGATTCACTAGTGTAGCCCTGAGGGTAACAGCTGCAGTAAGTTAAATGGGAAAAAAACCTGCCCATTTTCCCCAAAGAATGGAAATAACTTTCCTGGTGACTTACATGTTCCTTTCTGTGAAGACACCCAGCTGCAGCCTTGCTGATTCTCTCTTGGGGATGCTTCTTAGGGTGTGCTGTCAGGAGGGGAGTCATTGTTAACCTGCAAACTGAGCACTCTCCTAAACTGGTATCTGCCAAAGGAGAAAATACAGCTTCAGATGGACTAGTTAGCAAGCAGAGGTTGCTTTTTCTGTGTGCCTTTTCATTGCTTTCCGTGTAACTGGTGTGTGTTGTACAGGCTGATGCAAACAGCTGTCCATGGGAGGTGTCAGGCTAAACTTTCATCAAAGCCCTGTTACGTTGTCCTTGTTTGAAATTCTTTTCCAGGTGACATTGAAGAGATGGAACATCAGGATGGGGGAGAGGAAGGCAAGGAAAAGCTGACAGAAGTTGATCCCTGCCACTCTGAGGGTTGTATGCAAGTGGAGTCAGCAAGAGACCTGCAGCCTTGCAAGAAACAGCATTTCACTTTTAGCCTTGTGAATTCCTCTGGGACCTCGGAGATAAACTCCATTGTTGAAGGAAAAATCTTAAAACTGAATGGTAATTATTTTCTTGCTGTTATTTTTTTCTTCCTTCTTTTTACACCTGTGCAATAAATATTTCTTCTTTCTTGTAGCTTTTTCTGCAGTTGCTATTGACTGGGATTCTGAGACACGGAGACTACTTTATGATGAACAGGAGGCACAGGTTGTAGTATGCTTTTTTCATTAGTAATCTGTGTAAATTTGCATGGTATTTAAAAGGTGACAGTACACATTGTTCTGGTGGGTCATCTTTTTAACAGAATAAACTGGTTTCTTGTAACAGAATAAGATAGTTTTTACTGTCTTGATAAAAGCTCTAAACCTAAGTGAGGACATATATTTTCTCTTATGGACTATTTTACTTAAGAAAGGAGTGGCTGGAAGCTGGAGATGATTGTCTGTATGGGGAAGGAGGTGCAGAAATAGGCAGTGTGGGGAAAGTGAGCATGTAATTTCTTGATGTCAGGGATTACAGAGTACATGAAATTGAATAAAGCACTCTTCTCTTTCACTAGGCATTTGAAAAACATGGAAGCATGGTGCAACCACAGAAGAAGAAGGCTGTTGTAGCCCTCAGAGACTGCATAGAGCTCTTCACTACTATGGAAACACTTGGTGAACATGACCCGTGGTAAGAACCTCTGTCTGCCTGCCATATTGACCATAAAATATAACTCTTCAAGTTCACATGATTTTTCATGGGATTCTTATAATTTTCAAGGTCTGTCCTTTTGTCCTCATCTTTGAGAAGTCTGTCAGATCTGTATTAAGTCATTGACTCAATAGGCTATGGACATGGGTTAATGAAAGTATTTGTTTCCTGCCTGTATTTAAGAAAAAAAGTGTCAGTGGGAATGTAGCTTCCAGTGACCAGGCTATTTTTAAAAGTTAATTTTTGTACAATGTGCAGTTAACATACTTGCCATAGGACTGTAAAGTGAAAGCAAGTTGGAGTTTAGAATTCTCTGAGGCACTGTGTTCACCTGCATATTCCACAGGCAGTGTGCCATCTGTAAGGCAGGGATTGTGCTTGTGCTAGTGAGGCATCTTTAATGGAAGGCCAGAAGCTGTTCTTTTGATGCAGTCATTAATTTCCTTCCTTGTTGCTCCTTCCTTAGGTACTGCCCTAACTGTAAGAAACATCAGCAGGCCACGAAGAAGTTTGACTTGTGGTCTTTGCCCAGGATTTTGGTGGTACATTTAAAACGTTTCTCATACAGCAGATACTGGAGGGATAAACTTGACACTGTTGTGGAATTCCCCATCAGGTAGGATTCTTCAAGCTAGGAAGAGCTTGAAGGACTTGGTCCAGAAAGATGTACTTCTGATGTTTCTGTTGGGTGGGCTTGTTGTAAGGGCTGTAACTGGAGCAGGTGTTTTCTGGGTTTGAATGGCTGGACAGCAGGCATGAGTTGAGAGGGTTAGTTTTTTTAGGGGGTGGTTTTTGTTAATGCTGTTCAGCTTTATACATCTCAAAGAGCATTAGTTACTAGCAGGTACTGTTTCTTCTGAAATTCAGTTAAGCCCATGTGATTCAACCAAGAGAGCCTCTATAGCAATTTTAGCAGTTTTTTTGGGCAGTGCTGCACTTGTAGTACTGAGTATTGCACAGATTACAAGATGAAAGCCTGCCTTGTCCCTCTGCTTCTGCTTGCTAGCATCCTGCTGAGGGGTGAAGCATATCCCTTACTATTCATATCTCACTCTTCATGCCTACACAGGGACACTCCAAACTGTGTTTTATTCAACACCTCCCTCTAAACCTTCTGGCAGTGCTTGGTGTGTTTGTCAGGACCTGCCTTTTGTGGGAGGGGTAACAAGTCAGGTCTTTACACTAACAACATCTGGCCCTTGAGCAGCAGAGCATGCTTCAGTTCCTAAAAAGTGATGGTTACTGGTGTACTGATATTTTTGTTTCCTTCCAGGGGTTTGAACATGTCCGAGTTTGTCTGTGACCCAAGAGCAGGCTCATACGTGTATGACCTCATTGCAGTATCCAATCACTATGGAGCCATGGGAGTGGGCCACTGTGAGTAACTGCTGCTGTGTCCTTTGTGTGCAAGGAAACCTGGGCAGAGGGGACATGGGAGGGCTCTGCACTGGGACACCTGCAATAGGCCTCACCTAAGGTGTCTTAGTCCAAAACTTACCTGTGTTCTGTGTGCAGGCGAGTATTGTATTGGGATCCCATTAGGATATGGAGGCCAGATAGGTAGCAGCACTTTGGCCTGAGGTCTGACTGATGCCTGTGGGACCCTGGTTAGTTGTCATTAGTTTGTGTGCTGGTGTTCCCCAATTTATGAGTGGAGTCAAAATTTTTTAGTGCTGAACCTGAAATTGTGACACTGGCTGACAGTAGAATGTCTCCCCTTTGCACTGATAGGGACTGATACAGGAAAATGTCATTTCATCAGGAGAAAAACCCACTTATATACAAGTTTGGTGCATGATGAGTCTGTGTTTTCTGTCACTGGTTTTGCTGCAGCATAGATGAAAAGTGTCTGTAGGTGAGTTACCTGTATCAGGTGTCCATGCAGATCCATGCTGTAGGTGACACTTGTAAAACCACCCAGAAGCAATGTGCCATGACAGGATGATGAACTCCTGTAACTGATGGGGCACATGTTCTGAGGTTGGAGATCACAGTCATAGAAGTCTTGGCTGGAAGAGACATTGAGGGACTTCTAACTTCATTCTTGAGTAAGGATTTTTGCAAGAAGAGATCAGATCCATTAGCAGCAGCAAACTTTTCTTTCAAGTGAAAATGCAGAGTCTGTGTGTGTTTGGGAAAGGTCTGACTCAAGGGCAGTGAACAAAGCCTACTGTTGTTTTTCCCCTAAGTTTCTTTTTCCTGTATCTCAGCTGTCAGGGATAAGCCTGGTATGTGGAACCTGGTCTTAGACTAGCTGGGCCAGCTGACATGCTGTAGATGTTCATGTTGGTTAACTAGGCTAATTGGGGCAGGCAGTGCCAAAGCTGGCTCTTGGCCTCCCATGCACATGTGGTTGGAGTCCCAGTGTCCCAGGTGTGCATTCCCTGCCAGCCTTCCCCAGAATGCTGAGCTGCAGTTCCTCCCCCTGACAGACACTGCCTATGCCAAGAACAAGGTGAACAACAAGTGGTACAACTTTGACGACAGCAGCGTCTCGGTGGCTTCAGAAGACCAAATAGTGGTGAGTATTTGGCTTGAGGCTGTTGCAGGTCTGTGCTGAGAGTGTGGTTCCCTGCTTTGGGCATGACATTGCAGCCAAGCTGTGTGGATGGATTCAGATGGGTTTTCTTTCTGTTTGGTAGACAAAGGCTGCGTACGTGCTGTTCTATGAGCGCCGAAACAGCGAGGAACATTCTGCCCCCTCTGCTCCCCAAGAAGAGTGTGATGGCATGGACACCAACTAAGCACCACCTCCAGCACTCAGCCACCATGGTAGTGGTTGCTCTTGTAAAGCAATGCCTGAGGCGCCTGAAAATTTTTCTTCCTTCTGTAGGGGTCAAGCAGAAAATCAAGCACTGAAAGATTCAGTGCTGGGGGTTGCAGAATAGCACTGAAGAGCCAGGAATAGGTGCTGACACTTGGGTATTTAGAGGCCAAAAATAATATATATTGGAGCTTCAATAAAGTTCTTTTTAAAATCTGGCTGAGCTGTGTGGCTAGAGGCAGGGGCTGGGGCTGTGGTTCTTGGGCTGAGGGTTGTAGCTGGGGTTGGGAGAGGACAGCCTGAGCTGGAGGCCAGGCACAGCTGAGCCTTGCAGGGGCCCGTGGAGGAGAATGGTGGGTACGATTCTGTGAATCGGCTCTGGGGCTTCCTGCCAACTCTCTGGTGTTGCTGTTGGGCCCTGCCTGTGTCAGGGAGGCCTCCTGCACCCTTTCTTGAGTTCAGTTCAAATCTTTGTACATCTGGTCTGTTGCAGTCTCTGCCATTGTACCTAGGTCCCCTGGCAAAGCAACAAACGTTTCTCTTGCTTGCATCCTTTCACTGATGCATTTGAGGCTGTCCTGGGCAGTTTTGACTCAGCATTTTTCATGTGAACACTGCATCCAGGGATGCAGGAATCTTGGCCAGAAGTGAATCATACCTGCCTGTGGTGTGGCATATGTGCAGGCTGGTCCCCATGGAGATGCAGGATACAGCTGCTCTAGCTCCTGTTCTTCTGCAGAGAAAATACCATCCATAACATTGATGATTTCTTGGCTTTTCCATTTCCTACACCTCTCACTTCCAGGCTGCTCTGTAAGCACTTTTCTGCTGCCAGCATTTCTCCTATGGTTTGTGCAGTGACAGCATTTTTATCCTTTTTTGCTCATTTATGTCTCCAGCCAAGCACAGCACTGTGTCCCCAGAGCTGTCACCTGTACAGGTGACAGTCCAATGCAATGGATTGTGTGAGTTTTCAGCCTTTTCTCTTGCAACTTTGGTTTTTTTGGACTGCTCTTTCAGCCCTTCTCCACCCTTGAGTGCTGCCTTTTATATCCTCACGTGATCATCCTCTGTGGGGCTGCAGGTGTGATAGTCCTGTCCCAGGTCCTGTTTGCCTCTGCTGTTCAATGGTTCTGCTCCATCCCTTTGTCATAACTGGCAGATGCTCTTCCCTCTGTCCTCCTTTCCTCTGTGTTGCTTTTCAGTACTCAAGTCCAGCTTTCTTGAAAAGAGACTTCTGTGAGTCTCAGTGGAGAACTGGTCTTCCATGTGAAAAATGGGAAAAAATTCCAGAGCCTTAGCCTGTGTTTTTTAGGGAAAGATCTAGCTCAAGGTAGTGAATCAGACAGAAGGGTGTTTCCTTCTTGGATCCAAGTGTGTTGGCAGAATGAAAGGCTGAGACTGGCTATCAGTGTGCTTTTTGTTCCCTGTGGAATATGTGCTTGCAGCTGCTGTGGCTTCAGTGCTGGCCATCACCTTCTGTTGCGGTGGTCAGCAGTGCTCATCCATTTAACTCCAGACTTGCCAGCTCAGCCCCACCTTTCTACAGCTCTGGGCAACAGGCCCTGTAGGAAATTGCAGTGTGCCTGTCCCTGCACCCTGGGAGGGCAGCACCAGGCAGCCCTTTGCCAGGGCACTGGGAAGCGATGGGGAGGAGGAGGGGGCATTGCCTCTAGCCAGCATGCTACTGATGTGATTCTCCTTTGTGGAATTTGCTTTTAAAGCATTAAAATTTAAATTTTGAGATCACAATTGCTTAGTTGCTTCTGCTGTTTTGTTTTATTTTTATTTTTGCATTAATATTGTATTTTTTTCCTTATTACTGAGAGGAGCATGCAAAAAGCAACTTTTAAGCTGTAGCACTGCACTGAAATTACTCTAATCAGCATTTTTTTGTTTGTTTTACCCTGAAAGTAAGTCATGTGGGCATTCCAAAATGGGGAATAGAGGAAAGGGAGGACAGTAAAAGACCTTTTCAAAAGACAAATCAATCTGAAATAACCTTTGTTCTCCTCCTTGCCTCCCTACCTGTGCCGACACTGAGAAATGCATTTGTGGGGCTCAATCTCAGATCCTGAACAGACTCTGTTGTACTGCAGAACAAGAGGCCCAGCTCTGCTTTCTCTGCCTCTGAGCTGCTGGGCTTTGGCTGGTGTGTGTGTGCTGTTAATACCAGACTGTTTTTTAGACTAGCACTTTGTAAGTGGCTGGCTCTGTTGTACAAAGAGGAAAATTAAAGAGTGGTTTGCACTGAAACCGGCTTCTGTTGTTAATTTCAGCTTCCATTACGTGGCCCAAGACTGCTGGTTGTGGGGATGCCTGGTGCTCTAGGAGTAATTTGGGCTGGGGGAGGGTGAATCCTGCAGAGCCAGTGGGGATCTGGGAGAAAATGAGCTGTTGAGGGCACAGCTCTGCATAGCTGAGGGTTCACTTTGCTCCAGGGTTGCCTTTTCTCCCTGCAGTGCTGGGTTGCTGGTACCTGGTGCTCTAGCAAAGCTGTCCTTGCTTTTTTGTGGCACTGGGCAGCCTCAGCTATGGTGTTTCATCCTTCCTCTTCCTCTGCAGATCCATGAGAAGTCCTGGTATTCCTTCTGTCCATTTTCTCCAGGGGTGTCAGGGCTGCCTGTGACTCCCACTGAGGTAATTGTCCTGCAGTCTCTAATTTCCTTCTCAAGGCAACCTGAACACACTTGTGAGAGCAGGCTGGGAAAAGCTTAGGAAGTGCAATGGGCTTGTGTGTGGGATTGTCCCAGTCCTGCAGGTCAAGGTGGGCTGTGTGACCACACAAAACCCTTGTGAGGAGTTTTGAAGTCTTCATGCCAAAATTACAGTGTAAGAGCAGAGGAGCTTGATCTCAGCTGGAGCTCCTGAGGGTTAATGAGCCTTAATGTAGAACAGCAGCTGGTGAGCTTTGCTGTGAAGGGCTGACCTCCAAAGCATGGTGTGAAACCCATCATGGGAAGAAGGGAAAGCAAAGGGGCAGTTTCCCTGTTCACTAGGAGGATACTTGGTGAGAACAGAAAATCAGTGTCACAGTCCTGACTCAGCTCCTGCTTTGAATAGATTTACAGTTTCACCCTGAGAAAAGGGTACGCAGAATAAAGGGGGAAAAAATAACGGCCAGAGTATGGAAGAACTTTTTACAAAGCATTTCTCCAGGTTGGGAGTGTTCTCCCTGGGGCAGAGGTCTGAGGAGTTTCTGCAGAGGGATAAGCCAGAACAGTTACTCCCTGTTCTCTACAGTGCAAGGTGGGCAGATTAAAGCATTAATTATCCCCACCTGGCCCAGTAAATAACAGCCAGACACTCTTTGGCAACACCCTGCTCGCTGGCAGGAGGGGCTGTGTGGGCACTCAGGTGCTTACAAATGGACTTGGGGAGGATTAAATTAATGGGGATAGTGTGTATGTGTGTCTTTGGGCTCAAAGTGAGGGCACTGCAGTTCTGAACATGATGTTTTTATTTTAATCTTAGCCTTGCTAAAATACATTATATAGTTTTAGATAACAGATTTCTTTTCAAATAACTTTTACAAGAAGAGACAAAAGCATACTCTCAAAATTCAGAAGATGGAGGTTTGAAGTTCTTCCTTAAACATGCCTTCAAAATGGAGGTCTTTTGCCATGAGCTCTTCTTCTACATCTTCTAAGGCCCACTGATGATCTGTCAATTCTAAGGCTTCCCATTCCGTCTGCATTGGCAGTGAACAGAGGTAGAGAAGGAAAAGCAACATAGGATTAATTAGACAAGAACTACAGAAAGCAGTGCTTGCTTTAAAAACTGCAACAAACACTGATTTCTATTAAAAACCTGGCAATCCTGTCAACTCTCTGAAATCAATGCTTTATGCTTAATTAGATGTTAGTTGGTCAGTACAAATTGCATCACAGAAATTAGAAAAACTACATTATCTACTTTCTGCCAACCCTCAAATCTTCTGGAACAATCCATTGCTTCTATAACAGCTAGTTCTGTTCTGGTGGGCCAAGTGCTTTGCAGTGAGGTAATTCTTTAGGGTTCACAGTTACTTGATAACAACAGGTAAGAGGCCAAAAATTTCGCACCTGATCACAGACTTGTGCACAAAGCCTGCAAAAAACCATGTCACATGATGCCCAGCAAGAGATTTGTGTTTCTTGGCCAGAACACTTCTCCTGCAATATGGGCTTTTCCCCTTTTGTTTCTGCTGGAACATGTCGTGGGTTTTGGTCCCTGCAAGGCTGAATTGGCAGAAATGCTGTGGAGAGCCAGTACTGGGTGGAAGTGGAGTCAGTACTGGCTGGAATTGCACCTCACTGCTGAGTGTGAAAGAACAGCCACTGCTCCAGCACTGCTGCCAACTGCAGCCATCCTCTTCCCTGGCTGAGCCTCTGCCTGGGTGCTGTGGGATTTTTTAACCAGGAAGGTTACTGAAAACGAACTGCAGGAGCAGACCATCCCAGCTTCCCAGGCAGCAGGTTATGTGTGGCTGAACCTCTTCTACAGAACACAAAACCAGAAACCAGATCTGTCCTTTGTGCATAAACCTGGGCATAAACTCTGCCTGTGAAAGGCAGAGGCAGTCTAACAAGCAAGTGCCTATGGAAAGTGCTTTAGGAAAACTTCAAGAGAGTAAAATCCTGATGGATTTTCCACTGAACTGTCTTGCTTTATTTTCCTACCCAAGTTTGATCAGGTGCCTGCTAGACTCATGCTCAGCTGCACTATTAACACAGCTTTTGGAGAGCCAGCTTCTGCTTTGGAACTATACCTTAAGGTAAAAAAAAACCCTTCCTCAGCAAAAGCAGAGGATGGGACATAAATTCAGCTTTTGTACCAGCAATGACTGATCTGTCAGTTTTACCTCAGGGTATTTGGGCTCTGCCAGACCCAGATCAACTCCCACAGCCTTCATAAGCTGTCAGCTGTAATTCTAGGAACAGGAATCCAGAGCAATTCCCTTACTTGACACAGGGAGACAATGAGTTACATGCAGCCTACGACCCTGCAAGCTCACACAAGCAGGAATGCAGGTGGGAATACTGTACCTTAAATGCTTTGTTAGTATCTGCTGGCATGGCCATTGCTGCCCCTGTCATTTGTTCTTGCATCACCCTGGACTGATCTGCAGCTACAAATGAGAAATGAGAGGTTGATTTGTGTGTTATTAAACAGCATTCCCTGGAGCACAGTGCCATTGGGAAGGTTTTTATCGATAGATAAATTGCAGCAACAGCCAGAAGGCAATATGCTGTGCCAGGAGTCCTCACAAGACATCTTGCTCCCACCTGCTCCATCTTAGCCAGATTTACATAAAATATGCAGAAAAATGGAGGAAAATAGTTTTCTATTCCCAATGCACATCTGTCCTGCCCCACATCTAACACTATGAAATCTTTGCAGTTTTCCTTAAAACCAATGCTTGCTAGAAATAAACCTGAGCACAAAACTTTTGCACACTGATTTGATGGGAAAGAAAGCCTGGGCTAACAACCATGGAAGTTTATGAGCCAGTGGCTGGTGCAGGAGATTTGGGTACTTGCTGCAGGTGATGTCAAACCTGGCCCATGGACAGTAAGTAACCTCACAGAAATGAGAGGAATTCAGGAGCTTCTTGGCTGGAAACTTAGAAGTCTTTTCCCCAGCTTCCCTCAGACAACATTCCACAGAAGGGACAGCCAGTTCCCAGAAATGGCAAGTGCCTTACCATTATCTTGGCCCAGGATGAGAGTATAAATGCTTCTGAGTCCAAACACATTCAAGAAGTACCAGGAAGCAGAGCTCACCCTGACAAATCACAACAAGCACAGTTGTTGTCAGTTCAAAGCTGGCTCATGACCTCATTCCAGCAGCACACACAGACCATCCAAGGGCTATTAACACATTCAAACATTTTCCAAGTGGGAACTGGACCTTGCTTGCTGAGGACAGGGACTTACCAGGACGCATCTAAAGTGAGCAGCTCAATTCCCTGCTGCAGCATTGGCTTAAAACGCAGCGTCAGGGGAAACGGGACCTTTGCTGCAGGATAAAGAAAAAAAAAAAGCCCAGTTTCACAAAGTGACACTGCAGGATTGCAAAGCACAGGGCAAAGTGAGCAGGTGGTTCTTTTATTACATCTAATGTAGTCTGAGTGCCACGTGTACAATAAAAAGTTAACTTGGATTTTTGAAAAAGCTGCAGTTCTGTATTCATTTTAATATGAACAGGCTTTCTGAAACTTAATCAAATGACCAAAGCCTCACAGGTATTATCAGTGACTGTGAAAGGGAATGTCCCTTGTTAAAGAAACAGTTATCATATTAACAGTACAGAAAAAAACCCCAGAATTATGAATTTAAGTAAGTATTTTTGATGTGTACACTCCACACAGTCACCAATTCCCTGGACAGGTTCAGAGGAAAATCCACTGTATCAACCTGCATTTCAGGCAGTTTTAATAAAATACTGGTTTTGTCACTACAGTTGTTCCCAAGTACATGAGGTATTTTCTTTGAGACCATGGCCAATACTCAGAAAACTATTTACATCCTTTGCAACAGGACAAACAAATCTGTGCAGTTCATGGAGTGAAGAACAGCAGTGCCACAAGCCAAATTTATGCTGCTTCTGACTGACTGCTCTCAGGTCAAGGAACAAATCTCTGATGCAGCTCAGACCCTCCAGTTCATCTTCAGAAACACAGCCAAACCCATGTTATTCCAGACACTTACTTGTGACAAATCCTGAAAATGTCATGTTGATCCAACCACCAATGAGGATCATAGGCAGAACATTGGTTACATTCCCTTTCATCATATCTGTCAGCATGGTAGGATCTGCAAATCAGAGATGGGATGTGAAATAGCAGCACATCACAATAAAGAAAAACAAGTCATTACATATCAGATAATCTCATTAGGAAACTGCATGAGACAACAGTCATGTCCCAGGATCTATAAATTTCCATTGCTGACAATACTTTGCAAAATGAGATGAGCAGCCAGTGTGATGGTGGCTGCTGTCACAGAGATGTTGTGTTCTGTGCTGTGTCTGAGCCCATCCCTTGCCCCAGATCTCTGAACTTGCCTGACCCCTCTGTGAGCTGACCGGGGTAGAAGAAGGACAACAAGCTCCTACTTTGCTGTATACATTAGTTAAATTAAATCACTTCAGAGAAGACCCTGTGGGAGCTGGAACAAAACACTGGCAAAAGAAGACAAGAGCAGGACTCCCACTCCTGGCTACCCTGAGGAGGTCAGGCCTCCTGAGATGCTGCAAGCAGCTCAAGGCTGAAGTTAAGCAACATGAAGCAATCTAATGTTTTTGTTATCCCAGAGAAGGATCTCACTCCCACCCCCTCCCTCACACTGCCTGAGCTCCCTGCAGAGCTGATTCACCTTCCACCCTTGGCAGACACTGACAGGTTTTTCTACCTGGCTGCAGTTAGGTACCTTAACATACCTGTCATTGGTGAAGGAGGCACTACCTTTCTTTTTGTTTTCTTAAAAAATCCATCCTCGGGGTTATTAAAAAAATATTTCCGGGACAGGAAAGACTGAAAACAAAGAAAGACAATGCCAACACCGTAAGAAGTAAAAGGACAGAAGCATTAGTTCTTGCTCAGACATTCAGACATCTCGTGAGTTCTTTCACAACACACCTTCCTGGGATAGGTGCCTCACTGCCCATGTGTTCTAAAGCTCCTCACGTTTTTCTGCATCGAGTACCAGATCTCTGGCTTTTTAAAATTCTTAAGTAATTTTAAGAATTCTCTGAGGAGAAACCCTTGTTAATTAAAGAGCTTTTAGTGTTTTGTGCAAGTTCTTTGTACTGGTGGAGCACCAATACTGATACATGGAACATTTCCACTCACCCAGCTGACCTCTGGAATTTCCAAAATACACATTTGGTACCAACAGAGCCAACATGAGCGATGCATTTTTAGTTCAGCAAACACTTCAGCTGACACTGTATGACCACCTCGTCATCGCAAGCTAGCATTCCATGCCCGTGTGCTTGCTGGCAGATATTAAACACAATAGTTCGGAGGCACACCTCATGTCAGCATGCAGTTAAATCATCGAGCAGTGACAGCTAACATAAATGTCAAGGAAAAGACATACACAGCGGTGCCGTGTCCGAGATTCCGAAGGATCTGCACTCCTGGACACTGCTCTGGCCCAGGGGTGACCCGACGGGGCAGCGTCCGACCCCGCGGGCCCTTGTGGGCGCTGCTGCCGCCGCGGCACTGCCCGGACAGACCCCGCGCTTCGTGCTCCCTTCCCAGCCACCCTCTTTGCAAAGCCCGACCGCGCCGCTCCCTACCTGCTTTGGAATGTATTTTCCATTTTCCCGAAGGACTCTGCTCCGGATCAGGACTTGGCTGGAAGAGAGACACGCGGCGTTAGCGGCC
>VXAX01004168.1:153347-188585 GCA_013399835.1 Leptocoma aspasia
GACAGCGGCGCGACCTGGCCTGGCCTGGCCTGGCCTGGCCTGTCCGGAGGGGACGGGAGAGGACGGGAGGTGACCTCGGCTCGGCTCGGCTCAGGTGAGGTGGGTGAGCTGAGGAGAGGTGCATGGCAGTAGGTGCCGTGCAGAGGTGCCAGCCTGACGCCTGGCTGGGCTGGCAGGCTGCACCTCGCACCCGGAACAGAATCACAGCAGTGGCAGGGCTGGAAGAGAGCTGGAATCACCCAGTGCAACCCCCTGCCAAGGCAGGGTCACCCAGAGCAGGTGACACAGGGACGGGGCCGGCTGGGGTTGGAATGTCTGCAGGGAGGGAGACTCCACGGCTTCCCTGGGCAGCTGTTCCAGGGCTCTGCCATCCGCAACCTAAAGAAGATTTTGCTCATGTCGAAGTGAAACTCCTTGTGTTTTAGTTTTGGCCATTGCTCCTTATCCCGTCACCAGGCACCACTGAAGAGAGTCTGGCACCATCTCCTTGGCACCTGTCTTTCAGATATTTATACACCTGAAACAGCTGTGAAAGGCTCATTGCACTTTTGTTTTTAACTGTTCCACTTGCATGCTGATATTTTAAGTAACTTATTTTACTAGCCTCTGCTAATTAGTGTGAGATGCACACACATCTCTTTTTTAATAACCTTTAAGTTTTAAAGGTGTGTCAAGTTTGTTTTTTTTTTTTTTCTTTTTAATCGTTGCCAACCCCCCAAAAGAGGATAGGTTAGATGGAGGTTTGTGCTGACAGAGCTCACTGGCTATGGTTCGTGGCTAGGGACATGAACGGGGTCACTTAATGTGTTTGGGCTCATCAACCCTCACCTGTGAATCCTTTGTTGCTTTGTCCAGGCATGTGGAGAGGGTCTTGTGTTTAGCTCAGTGGATGCAATCTGAGTCCTCATAGTTGCTCACTTTAATTTGCCATTTAATTTGCCTGGCTTCTGAATGAAAGGCCAAGCCTTGTTTTATGAGGAACTGAATTTTAGAAAAAGTGATGTAATGTGCTGTTTAAATATGAAAAGCCCTAAAATTTCAACCTGCACAGCAGAAAACTCTGGTGTGATATTGGTTACCCAGGCAATCTGTTTTTCTTTGAGCACTCTCGATTTGTGTCACGTTCCCTTTTGCTATTCACTAATACATTATAGATCGGCTTAAAAAAAGAGATGAATAAAACATTTGTCTTTTTCCTGCATTTTTTAGGCAACAACAAAGGTTTTGTTACCATGGTTTCAAAAAGGAAATTATCAAAAGTTGATGCTTCTGAAGAGAGCTGCAAGACAGACTTGCCAAGTAGGTGCCTGGGTATCATCTTAGTGGGATGGAGACCCATTAATAGAGGCAAGGGACAAGGCCAAAATGGCAATTTTGATAATGCTGATTGTTAATGACACTGTTGTTTTTTTATGTATTTGATGGAGCATGTCTTGTTTTCTCAGAAACTAAGAAGTCACGGATTTCTGATAAGGAAAATGACTCTGCCCTCTGTGGATTGGAGAATGAGGGAGTCTTTGAAGAGCTCCTCAGGACATCAGGAATTGTGCTGAAAGCTGGGGAGGGGCAGAATGAAATAGGTATGAGTTTAACATTTGCTCTTTCTGGTTTAGATTAAAACCTGCAAGGATGGATACCACAAAGTAATGATGTGTTTTACTTGCAGCACAAAAGTGCTTGTTTCAAAATCCAAGCAAACCTTCATTTTTTTGTTATATACCTCTTGTTCCTGCTGAATTCAGTGCATCACCTAAACTCATTATTCCACCTCTTTGTGTATATACCTGTTAAGTCTAAAGACTTCTGAAAGATCATTGGAGGTATATAGAAAAATATTAGAGTGCATCTGTGATTACAGTATTGAATTGCAGAGGCAGGAGCTCTGAAATGGGGAAACAAACGTGGCATTGTTGCCTTCCACTATGGCAAGGCCTTCAGGAAGTCCTGTATTCAGTGTCTTCAATGCTACTCTCAGCCCTGACTAGAGAAAGCACAAAGGCTGATTCCACTCAGGCTTTTGCCAACTGGACTTCTCAACAGAGCAAATGCAGAAATGTTGGTGGATGGGCTTGAGAGCTTGTACATGGTGTTGCTGTTGTGATGTTGTGTGGACAGACTGTGTCTCATTCTTTATTTCCTTTCTAAACTGTCTCCTTAGCTGTTGATCAAATAGCTTTCCAGAAGAAGCTCTGCCTGGCCCTGGAGAAGCACCCTACTTACCCAGCTGTAAGTAACTTTGGCAGGAGCCACCTTGAAAGCTGTTTGCTGAGTAGGAAAATATGCAAATGCAGCTGCCTGTCTCTGCTAGTCCCATAGAAAAGTGTGTAACACAGCAGCTTATCTTGGATTTCTATGGTTCAGATTGTCCAGTTCTCTTAGTGTTGCTGTTCCAGCCTTTTAGTCCCACTGTTTTTCTGACTGTCAGAGTAATTTTCATTGGTAATATTATTCAATAGACAAAGACTCTCACAGCAGGCAAATCACTTGCATTGCTTTCTGGTGGAAGCTGGGTTTGGTTTTGTGTTGGGTGGGAGCTGGCAGCATTAGCACTGCCATGATGTGGTGCTCCTCCCAAGACAGCAAGTCCAGGGTGAAAGTCCTGAGGCCAGTGATTTGACTGCAAATGTGTTTTGGGTGCAGCTCTTGTCACATTAAATGTTGGTATCTCAGCTGAACAGGAAGAAAGGCAAAGCCTTTTTAAATCAAAGTAAAATGTGAGACACTTGATTTAGAGTTACTTTGCAGAACAGTCACTGTTTCCTCTGGAAATGGTCTAGACTAGACTAGTTCATTTATTATCCAGCATTCCTTCCATCACAGTTTCTGTCTGCAGTTCCCTGGTTAGCTCTCCCTGGTTCTCATCATCTGCTTGCAAAATGCATCCTAAAGGACAGCAGTTGACTGGGGTGTCCCTTCAGGGTGGATAACTTCTCTCTGCTTTGCAGGTTGTGAAGCAGTTCCTCAGTGGCCTGGAATCTCACATCAAGGACAGGAACCAGTTCAAGAACTGCCTCTTGCCGTGCACTCCTGTACGGACTGAGGGGTCGAGGTAGAGAAAATGTATTTTGCCTTCCCCTTCAGTCAGAGCCAGTCTCTAGTTATGTCCTGTGACATTGACCAGAGTGCAGCTAAAGGCTCCAGCTGGTGCACACCAAGGCATTGCTGTTTAATTGCAGGGAGTTTAGAGTTTTAAGTCACAGAATTTACTGTGTGCCCATGGCTCACATTGGATTCCGTTGCATTTTATGGCAACAACCAAATACTATGAAAAAAATTTGCCAGGGCTGGAGAAGGTCAATTTCTTTTTGAGTTGTTTTTCTTTTTTTTCCAGGGGTTACAGCTTCACCACAGACTTTCACATTTCTAGTCTTGTAGAGAGTGAGCTGGTTCAGAGCTAAAGTTTTAAATCTTTTTGTGTGTGTCTGTGATTACCATGTGTTACCATAAGTCATTGTATGTAGTTTTTTAAAAAAAATACTCACGGGGAGAGCTACAGCCTGTTCTCCCAGCATGTTTTTGACACAACTGTGGTGGAATCTTTCATCTTGCAGGAATCTGGTGCACTCATATTGTGAAAGCCTCATTAAACTGCTTCTTGGGATTAAGATCTTACAGGTATGGGCACCTTAGCTTGCTCTTTACAATGGTTTTGATTGTAGGGAACATTTTGCTTATTTAAGTAAAGGATTAATAGAACAGGTTTTGGGGCAGGTGAGGCTGCAACTGGAATAGTCTCCAGCTTGTTGTAGGGACACAAAGGTGCTTAGGGCCTGAGGCACATGGCAGACAAGCAGAGACAGGGAACTGGGTTTGTTCAGTTTTAAAAGAAAATTAAGGGAAATTTCATGGTCTTCAAATACCTGTTTGCAAGGTGTAGGGAACACAGAGCCAGACTCTTCAAAGGTGAACAGGGACAGAATGAGAGATGATGGCTCAGGTCAACCATAGGAAGTTCTGATGAGATATAACCACTTCCACTGTGGAGAATGTTTTTTTAAGTGCTAGAGCTGGGCACTGTTTTCAAACTTATCTAAAATTGATGCTTTAGTTTTCTGTGTGGTGAAGAGCAGCTCAGGGTCTGAGAAAGAGAGGTTCATTGGCCCAGAGGAATTGTATATCCTGCCCATATGGCCATATTCTGTTGGGTTATGTGGGTAGTTTATACCACCCTCTGAAAAGCGTTTTTTACTTCTTAGGCTGTGTGCCTCGTTTCTGGCATTAGGCAAGAGATTTCTTATACAGGAAACACTTTACTGAGCCTTTCAAGTATTTTATTCTCTGTGTATATTTCATCTTTTCTGAAAGGTCAGTTTTGGTGGCAGTACCACAGCACAACCAATAAATCACCCTACCACTGTCTTTTTCTTTTCTTTTAGCCTGCTGTCATAACACTGTTGCTGGAAAAGATCCCTGAATTCTTTTTTGACATGTGAGTATAAACTGGCTTCTCTCTGCCTTGAAATGAAATTTCCTTTGGACAATCACCATCTGTTTGACTTTAGCTGTTACTTCAAATTTACCTGAATGGCAGTTTGCACTGATGTGGGGGGTTTTTTTCATACCTGTGTAAAATAATCTGTGAGGTACCATGACCTTAAATTTGTGAGTCCATAAAGCAGAAGACAAATTTCTAGAAGGTGAAATGCAGGCATTGTGCATTGATTGATGGTGCTTTTCACAGCTACTGACACAAGCTTAGGAATTATTTCAGCAGAGGGACTACAGAGTGTCTCATCATTAAAACGAAAAAGGTGGAAGTGCCTGCTGGCAGAGTTTTAGGAGGCTGGGAAATGCAAACAGATCTTCTTTTAAAATGTGAAGTGTGAGAAACTCCATCACAAGAATGAAAATGTCAGAAGGCTGAAAAGTGAGAGTGACAGCCAGTTAAGAATGGGGTTAGTTGGTCTTGCTGCCCAGCAGCAGAGCTTTTGAGTCTCTAGGTCTGACTAACCTGTGTATCCTTTTCTGCTGTTTCAGTGTGGGCACCTTTGGAACAAATTTCCCCCGGCTCATTGTCAATCAGTTTAAGTGGCTTGACAGGCTCCTTGACAGCCAGGTGGGTACCAGAGGTGCAATCACACAGATGCTTTTTCCAAACAACTTCTGGAATGCCTCTCAGGTGGGATTAGATTGAGTTATTGTGCTGATGAGAACTGATGTTGTTTTTGTATTCACGTGCTGAAGGAGAGATTTAATTTTTTTCTGTTTCATTATGTTTGCCTTGAGTGATTTCTGAACATCTTTTATTATTTTTCTTCTTTCCTTGCTTTAAGTCTTTTACATAAATTTCTATCTGTGCATGTGTATTGAGTCATCACACAGATGACCCCATTTTAAAGCTGTTTCTGGCAGGCAGTTACAATCCCCTCTTGTTTAATTTTAACAAGGTACTGGATACTTGCAAGCATGTGGAGATGAATTCTCTGTTCCTGCTCTGGTGATTCTTTTCCTTTCCCTAAGTCAGTTGGTCTCTGTGGGTTACTCTCTACTGGAGTACTAAACACTGGGAAGCTTGTTGTGTTTCCCAGTTTCCTCTTGTTGTGTTTCCCAGTTTCCTCTGCTCACCAAGATCATTATATCCTAGCTGTAAAATACCATTGTTCCACAAAAGTCTATGCTCTGCTTCATGACGTCAGCAGGACAATGAGTTAAGGGACAGTTGGCATAAACTCAGGGAGATGTTGCACTGAGGGACCTTAGGTGCATAATATTGTTGTTGTGCTGAGATTTGTGCATTTCACCAGTGCTCCTCTTGTCTGCAGGATCTGGTCAAGAAGTTAATGCAGATGGTTAGTGTCTCTCCAGTACCAATCCAGCACGATATTATCACCAGTTTACCTGAGATCCTGGAGGATTCCCAGCAAAGTGAGGTTGCCAGAGAGCTCAGGTATGGATGATTTGGTTGGCTTTTATCTAAATTATTATTAAACTCTTGACTACCTGGAGACAGCACAGTTAAGTACTCACTACTTCTGCTGGATAGTCTATGATCAGTCACTTGGATATTACTACTGACAACTCCTGATTTGTCTTGGATTCTGCTGTGGTAAGGATCAACATGGTTTTTAACAATAAAAAAAAAACCCAGACCCATACACAGTAAATGTGCGCATGAAACAGAACTTTCTGGCTATTTTATATACCCTTCTCAAGCATATTTACTGATCCAAACAACAGGGGGACCTAATGCCAAGATTTATCCTCCCAGGGAGCACTGCCGTAGGCTTGTCTTCTTTAATAATGTATTCATTTTGCACAATAATTTGAGTAGTCTAAGTGTTTCTAATTCTTGTTATTGCACAGATCACTTACATTTATGCTGGTGTTAATTACCTTTTCAAACCTGTGATCACTGTTGCAGATTATTACTTCAAGCAGTGCATCCTGTTCCTGGTACCCTCTCAAATTGTGACTTTGTTTTCATTCTCAGTTTATTGCCTCAGCTTCTGGGTAAAAAAACTCCATGCATTTTTCCTATGCTAATCAAACTCCTCAGACTTCTCTTTTCTCTGTGTGTTTTGAAAGCTGAGATCCAAACAGCATCAGCAAGGCATACTTATTTCCATATTCTCAATAGCCTCTACTCATTTCTGATGTGGAAAACAACTCATTACTTCCAATGAGTTAGGGAGCATAGACAGAGTTACCAGGATGCTGCAGATGAGGTGTTTTTCAGCTAACGGAATTTAAGTACAACTTCTTCCTAGAGAAAGTTTGTAAAAAACAAGAATGATGACATGAGATTTGGGAAAGTCCATGAGGCTGTTAAAGACAGATGCAGTTCTTAGATGAGGAGTAATAATTTAGGGAACAAGTTTTCCATAATGCCAGTGGCATATCTTGTTGTCAGTTTCAGAGATTATTTTTTTTGCAGTGACCACAAAAACTACTGGAATCATACAAGAAACTAAAGATACATTCTTGGTTTTGTTAAGAGGACCATTTTTTTCTTTTCCCTGTGTATCAGCTGCTTGCTGAAGCAGGGCAGACGGCTGACAGTGCCAATCCTGGATGCCCTTTCTCGTCTGGATCTCGATGCAGAGCTTGTGGCTGAGGTGAGAGCTTTTACTGAGCACTTCAGCAGACCCCAGCCCCTGCTTAGCAACACAAGAGCTGGAACTGTTTCTTCATCCCAAGTATTTTGCTAAATCTGACTCCTGTAGGCCTTCAAAAGTTCTGAACACCTGAAGTTGGAAAGAGGTAGGAAGCTAAAGCTGGTTTTTGAAAGCTGTATGAGGGGTTCAGTGAAGAGCAGAGAGAAGTTTTCTGAATGCATACTGTAACAGCCAGGAATTTCAATCACAGCTGTTTTAGCAAATGCAGAAACACTTTGTCCTGCTCCAATAATTTTTTACTGCTTGTCTTAAACCTTCTTATTGTCAATATTTCATCTTTTTTAAGTACAGTGACCAGACTGGACTGTTATATTCTAAGGAAAGGCAGATTGGTGATTAAATAATTAAATAGGTTTTCTCTGCAGAGTGCTGATAAAGGAGAAGAGATGATGATGTGCCTTGTGCCTTTTGGATATGTTGTATTGCTGCACTTTTTGGAGTTGTGCTTCTTATGAATAAAATAAAATCAGTTCATTTGAGTGCATAAATAGTGTCTTACATAGTCCCAAAAGGCTGGTGCTGCATAGCAGGCTACACATCCTCTATGCTTTTCCCTTTTAAAAGCCAGTTAAAAAATGGTGGAGCCAAGCTCTTCTTGTTGAAGAGGGAAAAGGGGCAGTGGCCACAACAAGAGGTTTAGGTTGGACATTTGGAAAAACAGGTTAGGGTCTGCAGCATTGACATAAATTATCAAGGAGGTGTCAGGGATTGGAGGTTTCCTCCATCCTTCAAGACTCAGCAAAGCCAAGGTGAATCTGATCTAGTACTGACAATATTCCTTCTCTGAGCAGAAGGCTGGACTGTAAGTCTCCAAGGATTCCTTCCCACTAGCATAACTATGTTTCTGTGAAGTGTTGTCTTCCAGCTGATGGAGTGTTGCTCTCTCCTCAGGTGCGACAGTCTGCCATGACCATTGTGCCTTCTGTAAAACTGGAAGATTTGCCTGTAGTAGTGAAATTCATCCTCCAAAATGTCAAGGCAGCAGATGCAGTAGAGGTACAGTATTTTTTTCATAATAAAGTGTGTGTTTTCCACACCATTGTGTGTTTTAACAGAGGGAAGTTGCTTCATACACAGAGCTGTATGTTTTTAATGTTTTCAAGTAAAATTTTAATATTGCCAAGGATTAAAGCCAGCTAACTTTGTTTCATATGTTGAGGAAGCCTCAGCTATAGCCAAATGAGGTTTGTGATCTGCTTTGTGATCTACTTGTTCCACACCTTTCAGGGAGACTCCTGTAAAAATAAGTGTGCCTATGACATGGAAGCCAGTCTGTGCTGGTACACTGCATTTGAACAGCAGTTAGGTTGGTAAACTTGCATGTCCCAGAATTTCATGTATCTTGCTCAGCTGCTAAACAGAATAAAAACAGTTTACAGCAATATAAAGCAGATGTAGGTGGGGATTTCACAGAGTAGGTCTTAAAAAATTCTATATTTTGTATGACATACAAGTGAGAAGTTTTGCTGGTTCATTTTCTAAGTTAGAAAAATTAAATTTGGGCATGATTAAATACTTGTGAATCTTTACAAATATATGAGTTTTGATTTGTGATTTTAGGGTTATTATGGGAAATTGTTTTATTTTCCTCAGCTTTTTCTCATTTATCACAGTGATTTGTGCATGGATTTGTGCTTTACAGGTGATTTCTGATCTTCGTAAGAGCTTGGATCTGTCATCGTGTGTTCTGCCCCTGCAGATTCAGAGTTCCCAGAAGAAAATTAAAAGCCAAGTCCAGGCCAGGTACTTAAACAGGTTTACCTGATTCTCCAAGGGTAGGATGAGACAAGAAAACTTTAACTGTTCCTCTTGTGGCCTCTCTGGCACAATTGGCTACATACACGAGCCTAATTTATCCTGTGGAAAGGCATGGACACCTTTATTCCTTCCTGCTTGGTACTAATGCAATACATTTGTCACTCCTTACCCAGCCAGCTTCCCCTGCCATGGATGTAGTTCCTTTTGAGCCATCTGCCTCCATGTCTGCATGGGGATAAGCAACTTCATTTATAATAATGTTGCTACCAGTTTATCTGTTTTAAGTTCCCTCCAGTATGTTTTCCATTGATTCTGTGACCTCTGTTTCCACCCTCTTGGGAAACTCCCTATCCTTGCCAGAGCATTCCCTCTGGACAATGGCTGCTTTAAGTAACTGCTGTGTCTGCTGGGCTGCCCTGCTCCTTCTGTGACAGTATTTGCAGGGACTGAGTCTCCTCCTTTCTGATGATTTGCAGTTCTTCCCTGAGCCAAGTAACCACCAGCCAGAATTGTGTGAAGCTACTTTTTGATGTGATCAAGTTAGCTGTGAGATTTCAGAAAGATGTCTCTGAAGCATGGATTAAGGTAAGATACATGCTTCAGTCCTTGTTTCCTTATTTATTTGGGCTCCTTGATTGAGCCTGAGCCTTTCTTGTAATCAAATGTGGTATTAAAAGACAAATGTTAGTGCTTCATTTTACTGATAAAGACTTCATTCTACAAGAGAGGAAAAATGTATACCCATATATTGAGACTGAGCTAGGTGGAGCTTTAAGGTGCTTGAAAATGTCCTGCTAGAAATCAGTATCAGCTGGTATTAGGCTTTATTAGGTATTAGATATTTAATTTTAAATTGCATTTCAGTGTAAACCATGAGGCTGTTTCTTGTCCTTATTACTCAGTACCTCAGTTCCTTTCTCAAGCATCATGTTATTTGAGAATGTCCTTGTTCAAACTCAGTTTCCAGCAATTTTTTTGGATGCCTTCTGGATTCTCTGTTGTTGGCAAGATCCAGTTTGCTGACTTTGATAGGTATCCTGCTGTAGAGGAGAGAAATCTGTGAGCAGGGTGTCACAGACTTTTGGTGTCTACCTTTTTTGATTTGGTTTTGGAATATAGTATTGTAGTGTAGCCTAACAGCTTGCTTGGATTTTTTTTTTTGTCTCAGGCTATTGAGAACTGTACATCTGTGTCTGACCATAAGGTAAGTGTCCTCTTCTCTTGGTTTCTCAAGGGCTTTCTTCATGGTTGTAGATTAAAAGATTTTTGTAGTTGGAGCAGAAACTTGCCAGTGATGTTTCATGGATGGTTCTTTTGGTATTGGACTTCTTCCAAGTATAACAACCATCCATTTTCTTTTAACTTTTGGTTCATCCCTTCCTAATGTTAAGTGACAGTGTTATCCTGCTTTAATTCTGTCCTGTTGGACTCATAAGGTTTTATTTCAGTTGTGACTCTTGGGACTTTCTGAGCTCTTTTTTTCTTCTTAGTTTAGACTTCAAGTTTTGACTTGGAGTTATCTGGACTGCTTAATATTTCAGCATAATAAGTGGTGGTTATTTCCTCTAAAAGGTTCTGGATCTGATAGTTTTGCTGCTTATCCATTCTACAAACACCAGGAACAGGAAGCAAACTGAGAAGGTTTTGAGGAGCAAAATCCGATTGGGCTGCATGCCAGAACAGCTGATGCAGAATGCCTTCCAAAACCACGCAATGGTCAGTGCTGATCCTGCTTTGGGACTCTCTCTTTTATCTCTCAAAGATCTTATCAGATGATTTAGCCCTGTACTGCATTATTTATACCTTTCTAGTAATGTTTATGTACTTCTCTTTTATAATTTTTAGTTCAAATCAGTGTCGCAAGGCACATGTCCTCTGTTGTAACTGTCATGTGGTTTTTTGGAGTTGAGCTTTCCTCAGCATTGGATATGTTGAAAACAAGCAACAGTAATCTCCTCTTTCATGGTGTCTGTATTTCAGGTTATCAAAGACTTCTTCCCTTCAATCCTAGCCCTTGCTCAGACATTTCTGCACTCAGCACACCCAGCTGTGGTCTCCTTTGGCAGCTGCATGTACAAACAAGCGTTTGCAGCCTTCGACTCCTACTGCCAGCAGGTACAGTGTGATGGATGGCAGCTGTTTTATTTAGGTTTGCACTTTGTTCTAGAGTGTATGTCATGATCCTTTAGGGGACAGGGTTTCAGCCAGCTGGAAGCCTTTGGAGAGAGGTCTGTGCCAAAGAGTAGACCAAGAAGAAGATGGGGAACAATCACAGCAAGGCTGGTAGCAAGTGACTTCAAGCACAAAGACTGCGCTGTGATTATCTGTGCTTGATCAACATAGTTCATATGAGCAGAGCAAGGCAGACATTTTTCTATTGATATTTCACTGTGGTTCTTGTGGTGGCTTTTTCCTTAGGAGGTTGTGACTGCTTTGGTGACTCACGTGTGCAGTGGAAGTGAGACAGAACTGGACATTTCTCTGGATGTGCTGACGGATTTGGTGGTGCTGCACACGTCCCTGCTGATGCGCTATGCCACCTTTGTGAAGGTATCTGCATTTCTGGGTTTACACTAGATTTTGGGTCCCTTACACCACTTTGCCTCAGATCCAGAATAGGCCAGTACTTCTCCAAAATATGGGTATTGGAAAAACTCGTAGCTGTAAAGCTTTTCTGCTTGGAGAAAGGCAGTGGTCAGAAGTGAAAGGCATCTGCTGTTAAAGTGTGAGATGTAAGACAGGATTGTGTGATCTTTTGACAGAGGAAATTGAGATAGACAATTCCCTTTAGCTGGACAGTGCTTAAATTGCAGGCATGGAATGGTGCCTACAATGGAAATGTTGTCTTTATTTACATGAGCTATTTCAAAACTTGGCAAAAACCTGCCCCCTTTGTGGACTGTGCATTCTGTCTATTGAGAGACTAACAGTACTTTAGCCAGTATTTGAATCCTAAGACAAAATTGCTTGCAGAAATGGAAAAAGTCATCCTAAAATTTAAAAGAAGAAAATACTCAGTGGGGAGAAAAAAAATGGACTACTGAATTCTAAGAATGATAAGCAGGGTCAGTCGCCTATTTCCAAAAGTAGCAAAAGTAGAGATTGAGGGAAGAGCTAAACAGCAAGGCAAGCATGTAACAGGACTTTCCTTGAACACTTCCCCATCTGTAGTGTTTGTAGCTTGAGGACAGCTTGTATTTAAGAGCCCTTAAAGAGGGTGGGTGTAGGTATTCCCACACCTCTGATATTTTGGTGCTCCTGGTGATTTAATTATACATTGTGGAAAAGCTGTATACTTTTTGCTTGTTTAATTGGTTGATTGTTAAATGAAAATTTCTTGCTTAATTACTTGATCGTCAAATACTTTGAATCCTGTGACCAAACCTATGATAGAAAAGAGTCACTTGTGCTGAGCATTCCTACAATGCTTATGGTAGCTAAATTATTCTTCCTGTTCAGCTTCTGATAAAATGAACTCCCATAATTAGAGGCCGTAGTCTGGCATTTATGTTTGTTTAATTTGAATGTAGCTTAATTCTTAATTTCTTTCTTATGTTTGTTTAATTTGAATGTAGTTTAATTTTTCATGCTTGTACAAAAAAGGTAAAGTTAATTATCTTCCCTGAGGTTAATCTGTTTTTGAGAATATGGAAAGGGATTCTTCATATTCTGAGCTAGTTGTGGCTTCTCTTGCAGACCATTTTAGACTCTACACAGAAACTGAATCCATGCCAGATCCGGAAGCTTTTCTACATCCTCAGCACTTTAGCATTCAGCCAGAAGCAAGAAGGGAGCTACATTCAGGTAAGCAGAGACACAACAGAAAGCTGTGCCTTGGTTCTTCTGCTAGGTTTACTAAATACTGGCATCATCTGAATGATGTCAGGAGATCCTTGAGCTTAAAATTCTCTTCTCCCCAAGTGTCTGCAAACCAGCTTGTGGCTCTAGAGTTTCCCTCTGATATCAAGGGTTTATCACAGTGACTGTCTCTCATCTTTCCCAGAAAGGTCCCCTTCTCTTGCACATCTGAGAAAGGCAGAGTTGTTAGACATGTTGTTGGAAGGGTACTGATGGTAGTCCCTAATCTAACCTCCCAGTCAAAGTGGGACTGTCACCAGCACAGTGTCACACTGATTGCTGCTTTGTCTAGCTGAGCCTTGAAGGTTTGCAAAAGTGTAAATTCAGCAGCCTCCTTGCACTGCTCTGTTTCTCCATCACTTGGAAGCCTTCAGAAAGCACAGTTCAACTTCTTCCCTGAGATGTTTGTATTGATTCAGCCACTTAAATTCTGCACACCAGAAACAACAAAGACTCTCTTGTTAGAAGAACTGAACTGCACAGAGCAGAGTACTCTGCTGTGAAGGGGTAGACTTCACACCACTTGTACCTCTGGTTTAAACACAAGAAGCTGTAAAACCTGGTCTGTCTAAATCCACCTTCATCTTGCACAGGATGCCTCAGTGACTCAGTTCAGCTAACAGTGGTGGTATTGGATACCTTTGTCTGGATTGGATACCTTTGTCAGGGCATTCAGTCAGTCTGAATCCTTGAGCATAGCACATAAAGAAATAATTCAAAGATATTTATTTCACAACAGAGACATCAAGGTTTAAAATCTTTCCATTCATAAAGTTCAGCTCTTAGAAATTAGGACTATTTGTCTTTCTTTGAGTCCCTGTGTAGTTTGTAGTTGGAGGTATGTTTGCACATGCTAACTTGAGACTGTAAAGGAAAACTGCTCTTCCTCTCCTTCTGATTGGTCTGTGGCATGTAAAACAGCATGTCTATAGTCATTTTGTCCTTCCCACTCACCATGTTAAATTTGAGCTCTTCACTGCCAGAATTTCCAGTTGTATAGCAGGTTTAGCTCCTTTCTGAACTAGTTTCCTCAGTGATTTCACCACCTCCCACCTTGAGTCTTATGTGTGACTTGTGAAAATCGCCTTGGCAACACACAGTGTGACTTTGCAGCCCAGGAGGACTTGCCATCAGGATGTTCTGCCTGTCACCCTCAGAAGTTGTGAAAAGAAGGGGCGGAGTGTCTAGAATTTATTTTGAGCTGAGAGTTTGTAACTGTGGAGATCCAAGGTTGGCAATTTGACTCTTATCCTCAGTGATACTGAGGACTCCAGGGGTAGGTCACCAAAGAAATCAGTATCCTGAGAGACTACTTCCTCTTTGCCTTCTCTAAGTGTTCCTCTAAGCTGATGACTCTTAGACATGAGGATCTCTGCAGGTAGATTAGGCATTTTTCCTTGCACTGCACAGATTGTCTTAGGACCTTCACCACAAACTGCTCCATCCCTCAGCCTCCTGAAGTTGACAGTGTTTTGAAGTGCAGCTCTGCAGCTGCTGTTTGGGTGTGACAGGCTCCAAGACCATCTGCTGGTTTTTTAACATACTCCTTTATTAATTATAGTTGAAACCTGGACCAACTACATGTTCTGTGTAGTAGTTAGAGCAAAGTCAAACCAAATCACTTTTAATGCTGTTTACAACCTTACTTGAAGTTGGGACCAGTATTTTCATAATAAATGAAACGTCAGAATGTGCATTCCTTAAGCAAAGTTGTAATCCTAATACACCATCCCTCTGTAGTCCTTGGAGATGACATTAAGTGAAGATGCCAATAGAACTGTGAGTGATGCACACAAGTACCTCTGTGGTGACATGGTCTGTCTCTTTTCAGGATGATATGCACATGGTGATCAGGAAATGGCTCTCCAGCACAGTTCCCAACCACAAACAAATGGGGATTATTGGTGCTGTTTCCATGATAGGCAGTGTGGCATTAAAAAGGTGAGAGAAAATGTAGCAAAGATGAATTTAACATGGCTTTCAGTTCAGGCCTGGAGTGAAACAAAGATAGGAGGGCATTGCCTTTGGGTTCATCCACATCTTGGGCAAATCCAGAAACTTAAAACTCTCTTCTGCATTCTGTGGTGTTTGGTATTTCAGCCTGTGCAGTGCTGCTCACCTACTGCTGGTCTCAAAGGCATCCCAAATTCCTTGTTAATCCTATTTGTGGATCCCTTGACCATGCTGCATGACCTGTTGCTTGGGAAAAAATCGAACAGTGATGGACTGACTACAGATCAGCTTCTGACTCTAAGCTGAATAACCTGAGGTGCTCTGTGTTTGAGTCCAGGGAAGTCTAAAAGAGAAGAAGTCCCAAACAACACCAGGTCTTTTCCTAATGTGTTCAAAAGAAATCTTTTTCATGTGTAATTCTCCAATTTCTGGAGAGAGAACCTTGTGTGTGTGTGATGGGTTTTGCTGTCTCTTGAGTTTTGTGCCACAACAGCAAGGTTATCAATTGCTTCCAGGAATGAAGGAGATGCTGCTTCACTGGAGAGGCCAGAGCTGAACAGTGAGCGTGATGGGCAGGTGAGTGCCAAGCACAGGGCAGTGCAGGACATGGGGAGGATATGGTCAGCAAGGAATGACTGGAATGCAGTCAAGTACTGTGTGGGTCTGGGAGTTGGCTTTCCTGAGCCTGGGATTCTTATACATTGACTGCAAAGCCAAGAGTGTATTAAAAATGGGTTTGGAGAAACAAAGGCACCTGCTGGTGTTGCCTCTGCTACACCAGAACAAGCAGCACTGCAGCCATTTAGTGCAAGTCTTCTGTCCAGTTGTTGTTTCAAATACAAAGGAAAGAAGCAGGACAATCTGCTTCAGTGAGCCAAAGGTGACCATGGCCATGGTAGCTGTGCCTTTCAGGACATCCAGAAAAAGTATTTCTGCTGCACAGGATTGGCCTAGCAGCCTTTTTCCTTAGTTTCTGTTAAAAGAGCCTTCTTCTCTGCTGGCACTCTATTTAAGGGTGATCCTGGGCAGACTCTTTGTATTATTTCCTGGCAGAGGACACTAAAAGGCCCATGTTCCTTCTTAAATCTGTGTCTATTCAAGACTATTCACCATGGGTTGTTACTCTAGACATGAAGCTTTGAATTTGCCTCACAATAAATTAATGGAAAAAGGACTGAGGGTAAAAGCTTGAATTGGATCCACTTACCTTAGCCATTTCTGCACTGTTTTCTCTCCTTTCAGCTGTCTACCCTGCTGGACCTTGTGGGCTTCTGCTGTGAGCAAACACCAGAGGTCTTGGCTCTGTACTACGATGAATTTGCCAGTTTGATTGAGAAGCAGAAGGGCAATTTGGACTTGCAGCTCCTAGTACGTTGCAGAGCAATTTGAACTTAATCACTTACTTGAATTGTTCAGAAAAAAATGTTTCTCAAACATTGACAAGATAGAGTCAATTTGAGGATTTCACTCCAATCTGGGAACTTTTGTTCTGTGAGAGATTGGTCAGATACAAAATCCTCATTCAGCTCTCTTGGCTTTTTTTTATTGTAGCAGATTCCTCATGGTGCTTTAACAGCTTCTTTTTTGTGGAATTTTACACGACAACGGGGAAGCCTTTTAAAGGAAATTAAGTGACATTTCAGAGCATGCTGTTCCTATTCACAGTCAAAAATAGAACCTGAAAGAACTTTAAACTTAGTATAGAGATTGATTTCTGGGTCAGACTATATGATCCCTAAGATCTTGCAAGAGCCACAGTCATTAATGGTAATAAATAAATAAATGGTATTTATGGTGATAGGAAGAGGTTTGTGAAGGCCACTGGACAACTTTCTCCCTGCTGGGAACTCCTTTTACATGTGGGCTGCTTTCCTCTTCCAGCCAGCTGCTCTGCCTCTCTGCATCACTCTGGAACTTGTAGTCAAGCCCACATCCAGAGCAGGGAAGATGTTGGTTGTGCACACTTAGCAATGTTTCCTGGCTCTGTCTCTAAAGGCAGCCCTTGGCTCTCCTTGCAGGCCATGGGGCTTCATTACTGTCACAGTTCCAGGATACTTTTGCTTGGCCTTATCTTCTGCATCTTCCACTGCTGCTGTTGGAGCTTTCTTCACTGAGCCCTTTTGCTGAGCAAGTTTTTTTTTTTTCCTTTCTTTCTAACAGGATGAGTTTGGGAAGAGTTTGGTGGAGGATTTTCCCAGTGACTTTGTGGTGGATCTCAGCCCCACAGTGCATGGGTATGCTAATCACAAATAAAGCAATTTTTTTGGTAGTGTTTCTGTCACTGAGAACTGAAGTTGCCAACAAGATGTTGTCTGTCTTTCCTTGCAGTTCATTCTTGTTCCCAGTGAAGTCCTTGTACAATCTGGATGAAGATCAAAGTCAGGAAGCAATTGCCATTAACCTCCTGCCATTGGTGTCACAGAGTGAGCTTGGCAGGGTCACCGCTGGAGCGAGTAACCAAAGTAAAAGGTATTGGACACTTATCTGTGGGGTGGCTGCAAAGGTAAAGGAAGTGTTTTCATTTTTGCACTTCAGGTGCCTGATAAGGAGATGGTCAGAGAATTTACCAATTACCAGTTTTCTTCTCCTTTTGATATTAAACATATTCAGATAGGTTTAGAGGCATAGTCTGGTTGGGAGCTGGCAGTCTGTTCTGGCTTGGGCTGTTTAGGTGATCTTGGGTGAGTCATGATGGTAGACAGTGCTAAACCCACAAACATGCAGCCAAAAATGAAATTTGACTGAAGAATCAGGGCATTGTCTTTGGCAAATGGAACAGGAAGCCTGTAAGATGTAAAAAACTAAGTAAAAAGGAGGACACCAAAGTTAAAAGAATTATAAGAGTCATAGATTTGTTAAGGTTATAAAAGGCTCTCTTTTTATTATTTGCACCTTCACATAGTGTGTAATTTATTGTCATAAGATTTTTTTGAGATTTTAGTTGCTCTTTAAAAAACACATGATCATTTTAAAATGAAAGAAAATATAGCTACTTTGCATGCATCTATGGAAAAATGTTAATTTTCGTCACTCAGCATTGGAGCAGTGGCAAACTGCGAAACATTGAAGGAGGTTTCTCTGCTGCTTATAACTGTGTTGTGCACAATTTCTTACAGTTCCTTCTGAGTTAGTCAACTTTGATTTCCACCAGAAGTAAATCTGCCCCCATTTTTTGTTCGTTGCAGCTATTTTTCTGCCCTTACATACTTTTCCAGAAAACTGATAATCACCAGTTAATAATTTGTGGGAGTTTTTTCCTAACCCACATGGTTCATTTCTGCCCTGCGTTGCTGGGATTTGCAAGAAGCAAAACAGAAGGCATAAGCAAGGTGGCCTGGGAAGGACACAGGACGTAATGGAAAAGTGATGGGCATTCTGGAGATATATAAAACATGAGACCCACTCCATTTCTTTCTTCCCCCAGGGCAGTGTCACCCATGTGTCTGTCACCCTGTTTCCGGTTGCTGAGGCTCTACACTGCAGAACAAAACAGTGGAAGCCTGGAGGAGATTGATGCATTACTAGGTATGGGAAATGGCTGGCTTATAGAGCCTGGCTGCCTGCCTTGTTCCTGTGCCAGATCTGCACAGATTTCCTCCAGCTGCAGGAGGAGTTGTGCATTTTGGGAGGAGGCTGAGATGCTCTGTGCCCACAAAGTGGAAGGGAGGCAGGGGAGACACTTGCTCTGTCTGGGGATGGGGTAGCTGATGGGCCTTACTCCAAATAGCCACTGGAATTGATGCAGGCTTTGGTAAGAGGCTTGGTCTGTGCAAAGGCCAAAGCATGGGTAGCACGCAGTCCAACCTGTACTCTTCTTGCTCTGTGCCAGGTTGTCCTCTGTACCTGACTGACCTGGAGGTTGAAGGGAAGCTGGACTCTCTATCCAAGCAGGAGCGTGAATTTCTGTGCTCACTCCTGTTCTATGCTCTCAACTGGTTTCGTGAAGTGAGTAGAGCTTTGTCTGCAGGTTCTGGAGTGGAGGGATGAGGGAAGCCTAGGAGAGTAGAGGTTGGTCAGCCAGCAAAGGGGAGGCTGGAGGGGAGGGAATACTGTGGTCTTTTACTGTGATCTTTGTTACCTAACAGAAAGGTTGTGCTCTGCTTTCAGAGGCTGTAGAATTTCCTTTCTTGGAGTGCTCTGTACTCTCTGTTCTATACCTCTGTGAGCTGACAGAAGAGTAAAATGCAGTGCCTCCAAGCAGATTTGGAAAATGTATTGGTCAGTGGGATTTTTTCCTGCTGGGGTTATTCTGATAACATGAGAAGGGCAAATTTGGTGCAATTCCACATTCCCAGTCCTCCTGCTCTTCTCCCAGTTCTGCCTCTTTCCTGGCAGGCCTGGGAAGTGCCAAGGGATCTTCAGAGCCACAAGTATCACAGAACCTGACAATGTGCTGTCTGCTAATTCCTCGTGTTCAATTAATATTTTATCTATAGGTGCACCAATTGTATCCATTTTATGGACTTCTGAAGAGCTTTGTTCATGCAGTCTGAACCTGGTCACACAGGCCACTTGTGCTGTGTTGTGTATTTATTCAGGACTTGAGAATGTTATTCAGAAAAGAAAAACTAGCAAAGTGGGTACAAATCTCCCTAATTCAGTGAGCTTGGTTTGTATCTCTAGGTTGTAAATGCCTTCTGCCAGCAACAGGATGCTGAGATGAAGGGGAAAGTTTTAACTCGATTACAGAACATCACAGAGCTGCAGAATGTGCTGGGAAAATGCTTGGCAGGTGAGTATGAAATATTTGTACATTCTGGGCCTGTACCAGCTGTGAAGTGAAAAGGATTGCCTTAGACATCAATGGAGGAAGCAAATGGTAACACACACTGCAGTTTTACAGTGGCAGTTTTACAGTTTTTAAAGTTTGTGCGTGGACAGCTATAATTTTCAATTTGTCCAAATCCAAACTGCTCTTCTTAATCACTTCCTCAGTGAGGAGCACACAAATTACACACTCTAGAGTCACAAGCACACAAACTTTTGCAGACCCCCCAAGTACTGACACACCTTGTCCATCTCCCAGTAGCCTGCCCAGATCCCAGGCACTCTAATCTGCTTCACTCCTCCCCTACTCACAGCTATTCCAGCTCACTGCTCCTTAGCAGGTACACAAATTCTTACACTTATCTCACCGACTCCACACTTTCACCAGCACAGTGAAATTTATGATACTTCCTTTAGATATGTATCTGGCCTGTATGTTGTCATTCAGGAGCTGAATTAACCCAATTTCTACATTTTGTCTCTTTCAGCAACCCCTGGCTATGTCCCACCACCAGCTACTTTTGACTCTGAGGCCCCGGAGGCCGTACCATCCATTAATGCTGCTGGTCCAGCCAGAAAAAGGAGTGGTAAAGAAAATTTAAAATGTTTAAGCAAATCTAAAATGTTTAAGCAAACATTTTAAGATGTGATGGGGGTTGGCTGGCAGAATTTGCTGCAGCCATTGCACTTGTGTGTGCCTAAAGCTCTAAATTCTTGGCAAGTCTATCTAGCTGGAAATTTTACCTCATCAACTCCTGTTGCAGCTGAAGTGGAGATGGAAAAATACCCTACACCAAACAGGTGTTGGATAGTCTGTCTCCTTGGGAAAGCTGATGCATAGCATTTAACAGTGAAAATCCAGGGCTTTCACAGATTGCTTTCACCTGCCAAAGAACTTCCTGCAGCAGTAAGTTCTGTCTTTGATGGGTTTGTGGCATCATCTGGTACTGAATCTGTGGCTTGAGCTGCCTTGTAAACCCTTGAGCTTTAGGTTGTACCTGACCAATGTCCTGGGAACCTTGTCATGGCTCTGCTGCACAAAGAAATCTTTCCTTCATCCTTTCCCATTGCTAGCTCCCACAGAGAAGACACAGAACTTACCTCTCACTTCTCAAGCTGAATCAGATTTGCTTTGTTCTCCCTGTCCCTAGTTCTGTTTCAAGATTAGACTTATTTCTAGTTTAGATTAGCATTTCCTGGGAACATGTCTGCCTTAAGCCAAAGTGGACAAAAATTCACATTCCATTCAATGAGAACAACTGGAGGAGGCTACAGATCAGAATGCCTTTCCCTCCTGTGCCAAACCCATTGTGCAGGGTCTAAGCCTGTCATGTAGAAGCATGTTGGAGGCAGAAGGAAAGTTTTGACTGTTTTCTGCAGACAAGAGGAGGATCCATCACTTTAGATATTGTATTTTGAAGGAGCACTCCATCTATGGAACCTGTGCTCCATGCTTTCTTAGTTATGATTAAATCCAGCCTCTGCTGGCTACAAGTGCTGCTTTGTGCTGAGCACAGTGTGTGTAGCCTTTGATTCTGAAGTTGCTTTTCTGTTTAAGGAAGGAAAAAGAAGGCTGATGGCAGCAAAGCTGGCTCTGCAGATCGTTCTCAAGCAGAAGACAGTTCTGAGGGAAACCAGCCTGACACTGAGCTCTCTGAGCTGGACAAGGTAGGTGTACAGCCCTGGGGACTTGAAGGAAGCCAGAACAGAGAAGAAGCCATAGAAGCATAAACAAAAGCTTTAAGAGAGGGGTTGTTCATTCCAAAGTTAATCACAGTCAGTGGTCCAGTTCTGCTTTCTGGCACCTGCCTCCCATCAGAATTTTATAAATTATCCCTGCAGAGGCCACTCTCCTGCAATTTCCTTTTCAGACTGCTGCTGATAGAGAGGCAGGAAATCCTCTGGCACAGCTGCAGAGCTATCGCCCGTACTTCCGAGAGCTGGACCTCGAGGTGTTCACTGTACTGCACTGTGGGCTGCTCACCAAGTCTGTCCTGGACACAGAGATGCACACAGAGGTGAGTGGAGCAGCCTGAAACCCACACTGATGAGGCTTTGTGTAATGGCCTCTCTCAGGGGCCTTGGCCCTCTCTGCTCCACTGAAGTGTGCAACAGGTTGGTGTTAAGATGTGTTGGCCCAGGGCTATGAGCTGGGGACCAGGAGAGCATTTGGCCCCAAGTACTTCAAGGCACTGAGAAAAAGAGGACTTTGCTGAGAAGAGCAGACATGTCATATAGTAATGTTAAAAACAAACTAATGTAAATATTGCATAAAAGGTGAAAGATACTGTGTAACGTGTAGACCTAATAGAAAGAAAGGGGCTTTAATATTGAGCATAGGTAAAGATACAGGGTGGTAAATACACTAAGTATTGCCTGTCAAAAAGAACCTATGACATAAAGTAAAGCCTTTATTGCAAAAACTCAAGTGTCTCAAGGTATCAGGAGATCATAAACAGCACAAATGTGGGACTGGAGTCATGGAGGTTCTCTCAGTGGGCAGGGTGCTGTGTATCATCTGGGAGCTTATAAAAACTGCATTGCTATGGCTGTGGAAAATAGAAGTGCTTAATTTTGTTAATACCCTCTTTGTAGGCAGGCTGACTCCATCTGGAGTCTTATTTTGTCAGGCTATAATAAATGCATGAAATGGGAAAAGGCCATGGCAGGCTGGAGCACAGCTTGGTCTGCCCTTGCAGACAGCTGTCTCTGTGCATGCAGGTCACAGGCCAACTGGAAGACTGTTTGACAAGTCTCTTGGGCTATGTGGTATTATTTCAAAATACTTCTTGACTGTTACTCAGTTGGTGAATTTTGTGACTCTCTGGGCTTAAACCTCTTCTTATCTTTAGGAGCTTATTTTCAATGTCAATGTATATAAATCTGTTCTTTCTCAGTTGTTAAGTTGTACTGACATTGCCTCAGCTGTTTAGAGCATCAGGATGGTTTCATGCTTTGAGTAACCAGAACCAATGCCCATACCTGCCATGGGGGAGCCATAAAACCAAGCATCTACCGAATAAGTCCCTCCTGAGGTTAACTAGTCCAGGAGTCATAACTGGAAACAGAGGGTAGACTTGAGCTTCAAGGCACTACAGTCACATCTGGGTCCTGGGATTGACTGTTCTTTTAATTGCAGGCTCGTGAAGTTGTGCAGCTGGGGCCTGCTGAGCTCTGCTTCCTTCTGGATGACCTGTGCTGGAAGCTGGAACATGTGCTGCCCTCGGGCTCCACAAGGAGGGTGCCCTTTCCAAAGGCAAGAACAGCAGCAGGCGATGGGTCCAGGCCTGGGCTGAGGCAGAACACATCAGGGGCTTCCAGGCCTTTCTTGAGAAATGTTTTTCAGAATTATTTTCACTTGTTAGTTAAATGGAAGTGTGACACCCTGCTGTGTGCCAGAGCAACACTTGCTCTTTCAGAAGACTTGTGTACACTGCTCTTGCTGAAGTGTTTGCAGCATCTGGTTCTCTGCATGTCTCAGGAGAGGGTATTTAACTGAGGGAGTCTTGTAGCCTCAAAACTCAAGTGACCCCTTTCCTAGCCCTCCCTGAGGAGACTGGCTGTGCTGTTCAAAGTTCGCCAGGCCAGATGGCTGCAGCAGCCAGCAGACGCTGCTGCATCCATGTTTCTGCTTTTTCTGCATTAGAAACCCCCATGAGTGCAGGGACTCCTTGCTGATGCCTTCAGGAGGAAAGTAAATGCATGTCCCACTGCATTAAACTGAGAAATGCACTGCAACTGGCTGGGTTCTTCATAGTCATTGTTCTTTCTCCTTGTCTTTCTACCTATCTTAATTCCCACATGCAGAGACTGTCTTTTCTTAGTGTTTGAGTAAAGTGTTGGATTCTCTGATCTTAAAGGTTTTTCCCAACCTAAACGATTCTATAGGAGAGCTGTGTGTCAGATCAGTTTTATCCTTTTAGTCAAATGTTATCCACTTACCTGAGCTGGTGGTGCTTGTTCAGCAGAAGCCAACTTTCCTACCCTGTGACCCTTCCTGACCTTGTATGGCACCAGGAATTGCACTGCTTGGCAGCAGTCTAAGATGTAGCAATTGAAGTTAGTCTCAAGAGAGGCTAATGAAGCAACTTTTATCTTTTGGGTTTGCTGCAGGAAAGAGGCAACAAGGATATTGGCTTTTCCCATCTGTGTCAGAGATCTCCTAAGGAAGTTGCTATGTGTGTGGTTGATGTACTCAAGCCATTGTGTAAGCACATGGAGAACATGCATAACTACTTCCAGGTGAGTGGACAGCAATTTTGACCAAAAAAACCCTCAAATTTTGTCTCCTGTAAAGATACTTCTCAGTTTGTTTGGGGGAAAAAAGTCACTTTGTTTTCTTCAGGTTTTTTAAACATGGAATCTATGGAAATGGATACTTGTGCCATCATCTTTGTTTGGAATAGTGTTTAATGAATCATTTGTTCTGTATTAAAGACAGCTGTACAAAATCAGGGTGCAGAAGATGAATCAGGAGTGAACATCCAGGAGCACCAGCTGATGTCCTCTTGCTACCAACTGCTGTTACTGACTTTTCGCTCCTTATTTGCTTGGTGAGTTTAAAATAGAAGTCCACAGTTATACCCATTTATTGCTGCTGCTTCTTGTTTCTTTTCTTTAAGGTGTTTGCACCCTGCCAAAGGCCTGTCAGCCAGGATAAACAACCCACTACAGTGGGTGAAGGCTTCTAAGCACTTCTTAGTTAAGCCAGGCTTCATTGCCTGATTCTGAGCAGTGCTAAAGCTGTAGGTGATGAAGCACTGAACTGGGTAGAATTCAATCAATGGGCATTTGGGTCAAGATCAGCATAAAAGCCATACTGGCACACCTAGCTATGCAATTTCTGGTCTGCCTAGGGATCTTGGAATTTCTTACCCATCCTTTCCCATTTTCTTCCCCTCATCCTTTGCTAAATTGTCACTGCCTGAATCCTGAGTGATGGAAGAATTTCTTTTGCCAATGGGAAAGGATGAATGTGTATTTCACTGGCAAAAAGCCAGTGCTGTTGATGCATTCAAGCTGGATTCATAAATACCCAACTTGGAAATGCTTGTGCAGCCTGCAGGCTTCTGTATCTGCTAATATAATCCAGGATAGTATCATAAAAGTTTCTTTCTAAACTCCAATTTAGATTTGCATGTGGAAAGAATTTTACCTTTGTTGTAGTCCATAAACAGTAGTAACTGCATAAAAAGAGATGTCTGAGGTCTGCCTCCTGTTGACCTCTACTGGAGCTTGAGGGCCCCTGATCCACTCCTGACCATTCCCAGATTTGTCATTTCCTCTTTAGCCAGTGTGAATGTTGGTTGTTCCCGAGTCCACCTATCTTGTAAATCAAAGAACCTGGTCAGTTTTGTACCAGACAACTCAAGATCAGTTTTGCTGTCCGGTGTAAAATCTGTTTTGCTGTAGGTCAGGCAGCCATATATATTGGGGTGAGCTGTCCAGCCACTAAAATTCAACAACCAACTTACAGCTCTTTTTATATTTGTTTATTCAAGGCCTCTTACATTACCAATTGTTAATTAACTTGGGTGGTACAGGTGCAATTTAGCATTACCATTATCAAGTCTACCTGTTTAGTCTATAGAATTGGGATGTGGATGTATTTGATTACTTCTAGCATACATATCCTCACAGACACTGGGAGTTCAGAGAAATAATGAACATCTCTAGAGTTTTCCCCTTGTTAGGCTCCTACCTGTTCAGGAGGTGACCACCCCTGATCACTGCATTTGCACAGCAACTGTCATTATACATCCTTGTTTTAGGTCTACATAGCATTGGCTTAGTATATATGGACCTCCACTTATAGGAAATGGCCTCTCTTCACCAAGCTAGGCCTGCAGTCTAACTGAAAAGTTGATATTGTTTGTGCTCAACACTTTCCATTCCCATTGAGTTTTCAATTTTTTGTGTCCCTTTATAACTTTCATATTGCAGGACTTCTCTTGAGTATCCAGCTTCTCTATTTTTCATCTTGCCAAATAAGCTTAGATATGCATTTGCATCTGATACCTCTTCTAATCTGATGGTGAGCTGGATTTTTCCCCCCCTCAGGAATGGTTTTTCTCAGCATGGAAATACTGACTTGTTGAGGTCGGCTCTCCAGGTGCTTGCAGACAGGCTAAAGCCAGGAGAAACAGAGTTTCTTCTTCTTGAGGAACTGATAAGGTAAATTCTATATTTCACAAGGTTTGAAATGACTAAATTTCAGGGATTTTTCCCTGTCTTGTGTGGGCATTATGGGTAAATGTGTTTGGGAGCTCTCATAGAGACTACACTCACTTCAAACAGAGCTTTGTATTTAATTGAATGGCAGTGTAGTCAAATCTCATTAAAGGAGTAAAAAATGTAAAACATGCATGAATCTGTGGATCTCGTTTGTATGCTATTTGAGACAAGGAGATTAGTAGGATTCACAGAAGGAATGACTATGTTCTGGAGAGTTAAAATGCTTACAGGTACACTAGGCAAAAGCAGTCTATGAAGCTGTTGCTAGACTCAGAGTGGCTGAGGCTTGAGAGAATTTTTTCACTGATTGAATTCCTGTGTATTAGTGGCTGATGAACCCTCCTTCAGAAGGGCACTGCCAGAGACAAAACACTGGGATATATAGACCTTTGATCTGAGATAGTCTAATGCTTCCTTTTTATTTATGTGTGTTTGACTGTTTTCACTGTCTACATTGTTTTTACCTTTTCCCTTTCCTGTCATCCCCAGTGAGAGTTTTCAGTACCTCCTGAATTTCCAGCAGAGTGTTCCCAGCTTCCACTGTGCCTATATCCTCACTCAGCTCCTGATTGCCATTGCTGAGAAACCCATGTCTGGCTGGAAGAAGGAGAAAATGGGTAATGTGAGAAGAATCACTCATCTCAGATGAGTTTTTGCGTGGTCTTTTGCCTTTTAAGGGAGAGAAATCTCCCTTTCACATCCTGGTAATCTTACTGGGTGAACAGTCCTAGCCATTAATATAGGGAACAGCAGTAAATATATTGGACCCTCTTTGGTATTTGTTCTGCTGTGCCTCAGTCACAGGCAGACTCCAGCTCTCTCAGCTGGTGTTTTTAAAAATCAGAGCTTCACAACTTTTAGGAGTTCTAAGCATGAGCCTGCTGTTCAGTGTTGGTACCAGATCAATCACTGGTTATGGAGGTGAGTCATTATAGACTTAATCTGCTGTAACTTCCTACTGTAAGTACAGATGTCTGTGACAGATAAATTTCCAAAATTTATCGAAATGAGCTGCAAATACAGCTGTTACCCCAGGGCAGAGAGAGGAAAACATGTAAATTCTTAACCCCATGCAACAAATGTTTTCAGTTAAGAAAGCTTCTCTCATGGATTAGGACCTATTATGTAAGATAAACAGCAGATAAAGGACAGACATGGTTGCAGGGAATATATAAGAAAACTACTTGATCTCCACTTCAGCACACGCTGAAATAAACACTCCAGACAGTTGCCTCTCTCAGCCATTCCTTGTCATACTAAGACACCTCTAGAATTTGTCCTTCCCCAATCTCCATAGCACACAGAACTGTAAGTTCCCTCCTTAAAGACAATTTTACTATTTTAAACAGTCCTATGTTGGGAGAACGACTGAGTGTGGCAGGCAATAACCTATTTTAACTAGTCATTTCCTGGTTTTAAACATTTCTGCAAGAGACAAACAGGTTAGCAGTTTTGATTTCAGAAATCTGTAGACTTTAAAATTGTCTGTTCACATTTATTATTATAGTGCTTTAGCCAAAAGGCCAAGTCACTTGTTATTGGAATTCCATCTCTAGAAATGGATACCCTAAGGGTTGCATATGGTTGCTAATTAAAACCAAATAGATGGCACAATGTAGGAGCTACCAAACAAATAAGGTTGAAGTTTGTCAGAAGTGGCTAGAGGTGGATCATGGTTCTGATGTGAACAGCTATTCCAGACCAGGAACATGCTGGGTGTGCAAATACTTTGTTATCATGATATACGTCCTTGTGACCTTGCAGCCTTTTAGGGAAAATGCATTCTGACTTAGAAGGTTCAGGCACATGGGGGTAGTAGTAGTAGATATTGTGGTCTTTCAAATAATCACTTGAACACGCTGCTTTTATATGGAAGAAGGAATTTTTTTTTTATTCTTCTTTCACTAAGTTACCCCCTATGTTTCCCAGCTTCTCTAGCAAAGCAGTTCCTGTGCCAATCCTGGGTGAAGCCCAGTGGAGACCAAGAGAAGGGCAGCCAGTTCAACAGTGCCCTGCACACCCTGCTCTGGTAAGGCTCAAGCCATTCCCTTAGGCATGCCAAGACATGCTTTATTTTTTTAGTGATTGTTGCTGCTTCAGAGGAATGGCCCCTCTAAATCATAACCCTCATGCTTGCACAGCTTGGCCTAAAACCCTGTTTTTACACTGTTTCTAAAGCACAGTTTCTTTCATGGTTTGAAGTGTGAGGTGCAGCTGAGCACCTTTCCTCATCAGGTCCTCGGTCACTTGTGTCAGGAAGTTCTCATCAGTGCCCTCCAGGAGACTCCTGGATTGCTTATGCCCTGCTGGGCTGTCCTTCCAGCAGGTGTCACAGTGGTCAGTCTGCCACGAGGATCAGGGCCTGCAGCCTGGGGTACTCCTGGCTGTCTGTAGAAGGCTTTGGTTGGCTTCTTCCTGATCCAGGTCACCTATAGCAGACAGCCATTTCAACATCACCCATAGTGATTTGGTGTTCCCTCTCATAAAAGGCAATTCCATCTCATCCTCTTCCCAACCTGTCTTTCCTAAATACTAGGGTGAGGGAATACTGAATCCATGTATGTTTCAGATCATGGTAGCTTTTAATGGCATCACTGTGGCAGTTCTGAGTAGTGCTTTGGGTTTCCTGCATGCGATTGCCTTTGGCAGGGAAGAGTTTGACAGTTTTAGGCCACGTGTTTCAGGCAGGGCAGTGTTCAAGGCCTTGTTGTGTCATTCTGCATACTATCTACTGATCAGCTATGTTGGTTTTGGATTTAGTGTCTACCTGGAGCACACAGATAACATCCTGAAAGCCATAGAGGAAATCTCCAGTGTTGGTGTTGCTGAACTGATGAACTCTGCCAAAGATGGATCTTCTTCTACTTACCCTACCCTAAGCAGGTAATTGTAGTAATAGAAACTTTGAATTCTATGATATGCATAATGATAATTTCTGCTTTTAAATATTTCGTTTTGTTATTTTGTGGGCTATTGTGATTTCATGTTGGTACTGTGGTGGCTGCTCTGGACACTTTAAACGTTGTTTTGGCACTATGCAAAGGTAGCATGTGGTAGCTTTATGCCAAAGTGGAATGTCCTGTGCTTAACATGATGTTGGGCTTATTGCTGTGGGACATTTTAACTGGAGAGTGAACTGCAGTCTGTCATCAGGTGTGTCGTCTCTGTGCTACTGTGGTGGTATAAAGCACTCCAAAGTCAGCCTCAGAGGCCTGGGGTGGCTGGTGGCAATCTGGGCTGGTATGCAGTGTGCAAAAACACACTCAGGGTGCTTCTGCCCTGACATAGGAATTTGGAAGCAGAGATGAAGAAAGTTCCTGCACTCTCAAACTTCCAAAATCATCTTATGCTGAGAGCTGCAATCCTTTCACTGGGCACCCCTACAGCTACAAGGAAGTGGTGGTGTCTAAGTGTCATTCACACTGAGGAAGTGTTAGTGGCTTCCCAGGATTCTCCATCTGTCTGGGCAATTGAGCTGGGCTATACCTGTTTATGAGTCCTAGGGCCAATCTTCTGTGATTTCCTACTGAGAAGGGTGCCCAGCTGGGCAACCTTTGAGTTTTCCATATCATTCTGGTGACAAACAGCCTATCAAAATGCTCAGAGCTGACTTTCAGTTTTTTTCATTTTCTCCATAGGCAGACATTCCCAGTTTTCTTCAGAGTAATGATGGCTCAGCTGGAGAGTTCAGTGAAAAGCATCCCAGCTGGGAAACCATCAGACTCAAGTGAGGTAGGAAAATGAATACACTGGACTCTGTAAGGGTAAGAAAACTTAGGTTAAACTGGACAGTACAATAAAGATGTATAAATTGGAAAGGAATTTACTTCTGAACTTTGTCTAGGAAATGCAGTCAGACACCTTCATTCATCAATGTATATCAACATTGATAGGCAGGGTAACATATAAGTAGCATCTTTTTTCCTGATTTGCACCATGTCAAAAATCTAGTAAATCCAGCAGAAGCTGCAACCAGAAAACAGGCATTAATCAGCAAAATACTGAACTGTGCAGTTGGTCTGCACACCTGTGTAGGGGCATAACATTATTTTGCAACCAAGAGCTGCTCTGAGAGCAAGTAAGTGAGTTAACTCCTTGTACATAAAGCCACTGATCAGGCTGGAATTGCCATGGAGTGTTTCTGCTGTGATAAATATGCTTGTGGTGAAGCCTTGTTTCTCTGTCTTCAACAACAACAGTGCTTTGGGTACAGCAAATGCTAAAAGCACATCCAGCAAAGTGAGAGGAAATGCATTTTCTTGGGTTATTGTCCCCTTGCATCCCATAGGTGCAACTGGAGAAGCTGCTGCGCTGGAACATCGCTGTGCGGAATTTCCACATCCTCATTAACTTGGTCAAGGTGAGGTTCTGGTTGTTTTTCTGCCTTTACCTCCAAATTCTCAGTAAAGTCTGGTGTTCCCAGGCTCATGAGCACCAGGGAAAAACATGAAGAGTGACTGACTAGTGGAACAACCTGGAGGTGATAATTAAAGCCAGTTATAATCTGTGCCCAGTCTCACTGGATGAAATATCCTCTCCCATCAGTTTTGGAGCTGGTTCATTCAGTGTCTCTGAGTGTGATGCTGTTTGGGCTAGAAGGTGATAGGTGCAGCTCCACTTTTCTCCTTGCTTAGGTTGATCATTACTGTTTATTTTTACATATCTGAAGTGATAATTGGTAAATCCAGGTTTTTCTATACAGCAGCATTCACTGGAGCCCTACCTGTGCTCCAGATGCTTTTGGAGAGCATAAAAGATAGAGCTGGACCACTTAGTTCAGTTTTGTCCATAGTTCAATTTAGTCCATAGCAGCACCAGGGTTACCTTCACATTACTTTGCCCATCTCAGTTTTGCTTTGTCTATTATGTGATTATTTGCCCATCAGCTGGGCTTGGGTCTCTTGGGTCCCAAACTCTTAAGAACTCTAGACTCGTTGAGATAATTTTGTGCCATCTGCAAAAGGTGCACCTTAGATCACTGGACAGCAATCCTGCTAAGGGCTTCCACCTGAGAGCCACTACAGTTCATGTGCTTATGTGGTGTTCCTGCTGAAACTTGAGAATGGATGCCTTAGAGCAGGGTTCACACCTTCTCAGGGGTGTGCCATGAAGGGCCATTTTTAACTGGGTGCTGTGCTTATATGGCTTTCTTTAGACTTTTGGACTGATCTGACTCTTTTTTCCTCTTGTCCGTGTAGGTATTTGACAGCAGGCCTGTACTCAGCATCTGCCTGAAGGTAAGCAAAAGTTTAAGGTAACTGAAGAGAACAGTTTAAGTACCAGCTTTCTTGAATCATTGCCTCTACTGCAGTAGAGTGGGTACTGGATTCTCTGGAAGAAGCAGATACTGTGTTCCTTACATCTTGCTATACATATATATGTATAGTGATTCTAACATTTTGCATTTAGTTCAGTTTTATTCCCAGATGCCTGGTGGATAAAACCAGGGATGTGTACAATGATGAGACCTTGTCCTTCTAGCCTCTCTTTGCAGTGATTAAAGTGGGACCCTTTACTGATCCTATATATTCCAGTACAGCACATATGTACAGTACATATTCACATGAATATAATCTTTTTCTAAGCAAGAACAGTCTCTGGGGTAGCTTGGAAGATTGTATCATTATCTCATCTGACTTTGTGATGATTCTTGAAGGATTTTAAATTTGCTTTCTGATACATTCATCTCTCTTTTCTAGTACGGCCGCCTCTTTGTAGAAGCATTTCTGAAGCTTGCCATGCCTCTCCTGGACCACAGCTTTAAAAAGCACACGGTAATCCTGGGACAGAACTGGCTGCAACCAGTTGGGAATCATGACTGATACTTCCTGCACACACGCATTTTACCTCTATCCCACAACCCTCTTAAAGGATTTGTAGGACTAAGGCTGTTTCAATATTCTTGTTACCCTGTGGAAAAGTCCTTTGAGAATGATTTGCTGGTCTGCTTATTTATTGCAGGACGATGTGCAGAGTTTGCTGAAAACCTTGCAGATGAGTACCAGACAACTTCATCACATGTGTGGTCATTCCAAGGTAAGATAAGTTCCAATTGCAGCACAAACTTCTGTCCTAAGGATGGTATTCTTTTCCTTCCACTGCTTTTCCAGGGTATTGGCAGGTTCTACTTGCATGCTTCCAGCAGTGTCTGTGCAAGCAAAAACTCTTGAGAGAAGGTGAAATAGCCTTGTTTAATGGCCCAAAAGTTGAAGCATTTATTCTGGAAGTAGCTGACTTGCATGTTAGGTCAGCTTGGCATAGTATTTTTTAGTACAGAGATTCTGGACATCTTTGGTTGTTGGCATCTGTAAGGGGTGGTTTCTGGGACACAAGCTAAGACCTTAGAGACCTTGAACAAAGTACAGATGCCAGATTGATAATACAGGAGAGAAGCTTTGCCAAAGATGAACAGCCTTGTGAGTCAGAAGAATCAGCAACAGGAGGTGGATGGGGAAGAATCCTGCTCAAAGTCCTCTTGAGATGGCTTTTATGTTGTTGTGTTGGTAAAGGCACAGAAAGAAGGAGGACAGTGATAACAGTCTGTCTCTGTGGGAGACTTGGGGCAGGAAGGAAGGAGAGGATTAGAGCTCTGCTTACAGTGTGGAGAGACAGTGCTTGTTGCAAGAGAGAATCACACAGGAGGAGACAGAAAGAACTCCATGTGTGCTGCTTTGTTTCTGACTCCTAAAAGGTTCATGAACACTTGTCCAAGAAGGGAGCTTTGCCAAAGTAGTTGAAGGGAGAAAGCCAGCTACCAGCATGGCTCCCAAGCCAGATTTGCTAGCCATTTAGGCAAGAGCTGGCATCAGGAGCATGGATATTTAGCTGAAGATCAGAACATGCTGTTGTACCTCTCAGCACACAGTGAGAAGTGGAAGCTGCCACAAACCCTGACAATGCTAAAAAGTCCTTCTCATGTTTGAAAGTGAAATCCTTCCGCCTGCTTTAAAGTTACAATTCACCTTGTAAGCAGGATAACAACATTGCAGCTTTTCATGTTATCTTTGTCTGTGCACTTGATCAGCATTTTCAAGTGCTGTATTCCACGGCCCCTGTTAGCACAGAGCTGCAATTAATGAATTGCAGCCTGTGTTCTACCACTTCTCTGGTACAGGTCTCTGTGCCAAGTCATTTTGCAAGAATGAAAAGGCAGAAACTGAATCTGGGACAAGTAAATGTATGCAATGAATGCTCCATACTGGTTTGAAGAGGAGTTGACACCAACATTTGTTAAACCAACCTTGATTTCACTTTCATACAAACCTCAGGGATGCTCACTAACCCATCGTGCAATGTGACCTAGGATTTGTCACTCTCCCTCAATACATGTGTCTTTAAAGAGCATTACACAGCAGGCAAATAGCAATCAGCTTCACCTGTCATTTCCTAAGTATTTGTCATTTCCCTTTTCACACCAAGCCTCTTTTCTGTTTACATATCTAACACTGGGCACGTGGAGACTTTCTGGAGACAGACTTTTGCCAGTACTTTGTTGAGTCTCCAAACTGCCTGCATGCAGTTGGGCAGGTTCCAGGGCTCAGGGAGCACTGTGAGTGTTGATTGTGTCATTAGCAAGGGTTCTGCTGATTTGGTTCTGATTAGTGCTGATGATTGCTAGCTCCTGCCTCTTACATAGGCTAGAGAACAGCTTGCTGTTGGTAATCAGTTGCCCATTCCCTGTTGGCAGAACTTGAAGCAAAGCAGTGTCCCTCTGCCCAGGCATCTTGAACTCTTCCAATAAATGCAGATGACCTGAATTCAGAGTACAGCTAATGAGAGCATCTTAATCCCAGAAGATTACAAAGTATTCTCATGAAAGAGGAAAATACTTATGTACAAATAATTGTGCAGGTTTTGGCAGGTTGACAGGATTTCTGGTTTAGCAATGACTGTTCTGTACTGCAGATTGAAGCCTAGCAGGAGGAGATGCTCACCCAGCTCTAAATCTCTTAGGATACCTGGCATAGCTGCCCTTCCTCGCGTGGTTTTTGCTTACAGCAACTCCATCTGTTCCTCCTGTCCTAGTTCTCCAAAAGCCAGTGCTTTGCTCCAGAGAAGCTGGCTTTGGAGATTATAGTGCACATACATTCCATGTAAAGGAATTGCTTGAGGCACCAAGCAAGAAAAGGTTGTGATGGAAGTGGTGTATTTAACACCTTTCTCGTTGTTTCTTTTCTGAGCTTGGGAATTCAGCAGAGGAGTTACTAGCTTCTCTCTAGAATTCATGACAAAAACAGTTTTCTTTTATTTTAATCCAGCTGAATGTGGATATTTGGATTGTTGTAAGGGATCAGTTTAGACAAAATCCTGATCTGAGCTTTATTTTTTAGCAATAGCTATAATTTGGCCAAGAAGTGATGTCATCTGGGCAAGCTTTGTGGGGGTCATGTCCATTCCACCTGATAACCAATGGGTTTTAAACAGCTAGAACACTTAGGCAAGAATCAATCCTCATCACGTTTTACTGTTGCATAGATTCACCAAGACATTGGACTGACCAACCATGTGCCTTTGTTGAAGAAGTCCCTGGAACAATTTGTGTACAGGGTGAAGGCAATGCTGGCATTCAACCACTGCCAGGAGGCCTTCTGGGTCGGCATCCTCAAAAATCGGGATCTTCAGGTGAGAATCACTGCCCTGCCTGGGGCAATTAAAATCTGGGAGAGGACAATGGTCATTCCAGACAATTCTAACTCCCCTTGTGTATGGGTATAGCTAAAAGGCCAAATTCAGTGTGACTGTAGTACAGTCATGTCTAGTGCAGGAGAAAGAAGCATTTTATTTCAAGATGAAGAGTCTGCATCTCTAGGCTCTTGCACTGAAGGGTCAGATTTGATCATAATGAACATGTACAGGGCTTTTTTGGCTGTTCCATGGGAAGAACTACAGGCACAAGAGGGAAGAGATAAAGGTCACTTGAACACCTTCACACACTTTCATGTGTGGCTTTAAAAGAAGCTACTTCTGGCTCTTCATCTTGCACTGTAGAAGCAGGACAGTTAAACAAAACCTGCTTTTTTTTTTAACTCTAAAGCTTTTTATTTAAGAAGGCAACAAAATGCCCTTTTCTTCCATCCCACCCTGGCATGCTTTGGCCGCTTTGCATACACTCAGTACAGATCTTGTGTTCAACTTAGGGAGAAGAAATTTTGACTCAGGCCTCTGAGGAGAGGGGCTCAGAGGAGGACTCGGACTCGGCGGAGGGCCCCGCTGAGGAGGTACTTCAGGGGCCGCGGGGCTGCGCCTCTCCAAGGCGGGGGCGGGCGGGGGTGCAGCCTCGGCACTGACGGCGGCGCGTCCCGCAGGAGCGGAGCGGCAGCGACACGGACGGCAGCGAGGAGCACAGCGAGGAGCNAGAAGCTGACGGCGCTGGAGCGGAGAATCGAGTACATCGAGGCCCGGGTGAGCAGCGGGGCGGTGGGCCGGGTGCGGGCCGGGCCCGGGGCTGGCCCTGGTTGAGGCTTTTCCTTTTCCCGTAGGTCACCAAGGGGGAGACGCTGACATAGGCCCGGGGCGGCCCCGGCCCCGCCGCCGGAGCACCGACGCCCCCCAC
>VXAX01004168.1:188612-231682 GCA_013399835.1 Leptocoma aspasia
CGCCGCCTCTGCTCGTGTTGCCAATAAACCGCTGTGCTCCTGCCCTGCCTGCTCTCTGCGTGCCTGCCTGGGGCCGGGCCGCGGGATGCCCGGCTCCCTGCCACCGTCCTGGATGTCCAGAGCCTGCCCTTCCATCTGCCTGAGCCACGGGGTTTGGGCACAGTTCCTCCCCACGCGTGGGGGCTGTGCCACAGGGGCTGCAGGCCAGGCTGTTGTCAGCTCCTGACCGGCCTTTGGGGTGCTTTGTGCTCCTAGTAGGATCACAGCATAAAATCTGATCCCTGTGGTCTGGAGGGTGTCTCAGCCTTCACATGTGCACATATCAGGGTTGTGTGGGGACAGCAGGCTCACCTGGCATGGTGCACATGCCACAGGAGAGGGCCCTTTGCCAGCACCCAGGAAGAGGTGTTTCTCCTCTCTGCGAGGCAAGTGGCAAGGAGAAGGAAGTCTCTCAGCCCTTCCCACCACTCCTCTATTTATCTCAGTTTTTCAGTGGGCATCTAGATCTGCAGATTCACTGCTCATATTTAGCATTTGTTGGGGAGTCTATGGAATTGGTGTCAGCAAAGGTTTTATTGCTTCCCAGCAAGCCTTAAATGTCTTGGTGTATTCTCCAACTGTAATTATAGCTTTCTCATGATAGCACTGTCATGCCTGCAGTGTTTACTGAGCACCTGGGTTACTTAATGCTTGTTATATTTTTGAGGCTGTCTGACATCAACTGGTTCCTTGTTGACATAGGTCCTCCTCTGAGATTACAGTTTTGTTCTCCATAGGAATATCTGTTTTCCATTGTTTGAATAAGTGCTCTTCCAGTTTTTCCCTCAGCTCTCATGGTTACTGTCAGGTTAGGCTGCACATCAGTGAGGTTTGGCTGCTTTTGGAGCACAGTACCTGTGGAAATTAGTGCATTGCAGCAGCCCTGCAGTGGAGTGGAACAGGCATGGGTCACTGCCCTTATATCAAATACCAAATTAGACTGTTGTCATATGAAGATTGATAGATGGAAGGAAAGCAGCTCTCTTGGCTCCAAATTGGCTGCTCTGTATCCCAAGTACATCAGAAGTACTGCCATGGCCCATGCATTGCTTACTGTGGATGTGCTGAGTCCTGAGATCTCCATCATTGGAGATAACTCAGTTTTTATCTGGAGAAGGCCCTGAACTAATGGGATATTGAAATTGGTCCTGCTTTGAATGGGATGGGGTTGAGTCAGAGACCACCAGAGGTTCTTGCCTAAATTATGCTAAGATTCTTCAATCCAAAGAGTGAGTGGGAGACAGGGTACCACGGACATCCCTGGGACTGTGTCTGTACTGGGCTGACCTCTTAACTTGAGATCCATTGCTTGTTTCTGTTCCTAGCTGGTAGCATGGTGTGTCTCAATCCTTCCTGGTCTCCTGACTGGCTGTTGTCAATTTTGGCTCTCTTTCCTCTGATACCAGGATTTCTCAAAGGAGTTGGTTTTGCCACGCAGTTGCAGGGATCTGCTGGAAGGTACCACTTGTCCCAGGATACGTGCTGTCACAGAGCCACAGCACTGTGGGATCAGCCTGTCTGGTTCATCTCCCAGCAGGGATACTGGGCAGCTCACTGCAGTACAGAGTTCTGCCCTTTTCCTTTCAAGGAGTCTTACTAGTTTCCTAAGGAACCAGGTTTTCTGGTTGGGTGCTGCTGATATTCCAGGCTGTCTCTGGGAGGTGAAGCCTCCTGGTCCTCAGGCTGGTACTACTTCTTCCAGCAGCTGCTGTGACATGCAGCCTTGTAATAGATGGAGCTTTGATACATTTCATTATTTTAAATACTGGGGAATTCTGTTTGCCTTTTTTCTTTGTACTGTATTTTAGTTTTTGTTTTTTGGTTTTTTTCAGAATATGATGCCCCAGGAACCTACATTAAACTTTTCTGGAGTGGATTTGTGTATTCGAATTTAGATGACTGATTCATGTGGCATGTTAGTGGTGCTGTTCTTCCTACCACACATTTAATGTGGCAGGAGATGGCCGTGTCCTCTGTGTCCTGATACCATGCTGTCCTCACCTCCTGAGAGGGCTGGGTGCTCTGCTTACGGTCAGCAAAGACCTGTTGGTGGTCTGAGACCTTTTCCCAGGGTCTGCAGAACTGCAGAGAAGCTGGTTTGAATGCCCTTATGAAGGTGCCAGAATTGACCTAGAGAGCCTGAGCCAATCTGTAGCTTGAGAGAGGTTTGCACTTTTGGATGACAGACAGTGGGCTTGTAGTGCTCACTGCCTGCTGGACAGGCAGCCAGGCCTCGTGGAGTGATTGGAGCAGTCCAGCAGTCCTCATTAGAGGCTCTGAGGTTTGGGAATGAGCTGTGGTGGAAGACGAGATGCATTGGCGTCACCCTTTGTCTGCTGGCAGCAGAAGAGGGATCTAGAACTTGATTCAAGCTTTGCGTAGCCCAAAAAAGTTTTAGTCTCTGATCCAGAGTACATCTTTTAAGATGAATGGATTGGACCAGACTTCTCAAATAGTTCTAGCTTTTAGTAAATACCCTTTGGGCTCTCTCAGTGCCTACTTTGAGCAGACCCTTGATTTTAGGAAACAGTTTTAAAGTCACATGTACCTTCATCCCACTTTATGTTGCAGGTGATTGAACCTGATAATTCAGTAAGCTGAGGTGATCTCAAGAGAGGAACGTTTTAGGACACAGCTGAGTTGTTGAGGGAGAGCTGCACTTTGATCCTAAGAGCTTTGCAAGGCTGAATTTTAAAGATCCCAGAAGATGGTGTCTGTTTGCATCCTGCTGCCAAGGCAGTGACAGCAGTGGATGTCACTGGAGCAGTTGTCTCACAAAGAGAAGATTGGCCCTGCCAGCCTGTGATTACTGCTGCTCCCCAGGTCAGTGAGATGGGAAGGTCACAGGAGTATGGGAGGTCTGCAGATGCACTGAGACTTTGTGTCCAGTTTCCAAGAGCTGCCAGCAGTACTGCTCAGAGCTCTACAGGTTCTGGGGCCTGGGAACTTGGCCTTGGAGTACATAAAAGCTTTAGGGTGGCTGTACCATGAGCTCACCTTTCCACTCACCTTCTCCACCTCTCTCTCCCAATGCAATCTGACACAGCCTGTGTGTTTTCACTTTATATCACAGAAGTGTGAAGCCAGTCATTGACAGAACCCTCTTTTTGGAGGAGGAGAGGATTATTGTTGGGTATGTCCTGAAGCAAAAGCTTGAGAATAATATCCTGAGGAAATAATGGAGAGATTAAACTCTGAGTCTGCTGACTTCAGCGTCAGGCCTGTGGGAGGTTTGAGGTTCACCTTGGCTGGGGGATGCCCCAGCCACTTTGGTCAGTGCTGCACAGAGCTGCTGGCCCAGCCCCAACCCAGCTCTGTGATTCTCTCTGTGTTGCCCCTGTGCCAGCAGGTAGCCCCACCAGGTAACCAACCTGTGCCTCCTTACCTTTGTAGGCTGTTCTGCTTCCTGGCCTTGCCATCTCCTGGCAGGTACATTGCTGACAAAGTGGTGGGACACAGGTCTCAGCCTGCCTTGCTGACAGGGTTACAAAATGGATTCCAGGACCAAACCCATTCCACAAAACATCAGGATTAAATATTGAAATCCTTGGCGTTGCTTGTGTGCTTAAAAGTGCTGAGGAAAAGGCCTTTATCAAGAGGGAGGATCAGCTGAAGCTGGGAATTGTCCCTCAGGCTCCTGGTGCTTCCCAGGGAGCATCTGTGCTCCCCTGCCTTTGGCTCTGCTTCCAGGAGGCACTCCAGCCCTCTTGCTAGATCAGAAGACTGGGGATAGAAAGGGAGTCCAGTGAACTGGAGAACAAGGAAGAGGAGAGGAGCAGATACAGGAGCAGATTTTTTTTCAGGTTGTTCATGCAAGCAGTTCTCCAGTTAGGGCAGTGGGGAGAGTATCCTGAGACACCACTCTCATCCCTGTGCTTGCTGCAGCTCTGCTTAGCCAGGCCAGGGGCTGGGAAAAATTCACTGTTCCCTACTTCTGTCAGCTGGCAGCCTGCCCTTTATGGATTTGTGCTTTGTGTTGGGCCTGCACTGTCCATCCTGCTGCTGGGCCTGGGCTTCAGCAGCCAGACTGTAACTGGAAGACTGCCCTTGTAGCTAAATTGGAAGGACCAGCAGCCAGTGCCCCAGAGGCCAGACAGCCCCCTCCCTCTCATCCCTCAGAGCCCATTTGTGAGCCTGTAATGTGCTGACTATAATAAAGGGGAGCTCCCGTAATGAGGGAACCTGTAGCCATTAAGGGGAGGATCCTGTGCTTGTCAGTGCTGGAATCACTCACTCTTCTGCCTCATGAGCTGTTGATGGCAGCACCTGAGGAGGTCAGTAATCTCCAGGAAGTGAGTGATACATCCTGGCCTTTGATTTAGCCTGCTCAAACAGGCCTCGTTTTTAAATTTAACGGGCTTTAGCAAAAATTTTACTGTGTTAATTTAAAATACTAATACAATGAATTATTTGTTACAGCAAGTAATTCCACAGAAGGGTACAGAATGAGAAAAAAGTTTCCAAAAAAACCTTAGTAAGATACAACATGATCTACTCTGATATGATTTCACAAGCTTTCATGGCTAAACTTCAGGCTTTGTCCCAGCCAGAAGCAAACATCTTTCACATGATTGCAGCATAACAGGGTGTTACTGGTTCAGTGATGGTCTGAAAGGTTAGGAAGTGGGTTGTCACTGCTTGTTGCTTTTTTCTTCTTTCTCCAAAGTCTCATAGTTTAAAAGCAGAAAGGTAGTTGTAAACTACCTGTAGCCTGAAAAGTGCAGCTGGCAGTGAGGCGTAATCCCCCCTGCACTTACCTGTGCTTCACAGGCTCACAACAATTGTTGAAACAGGCTTTATTTAAAGGAAAATAAGTAGCAACTAATTAAATGTACAGGAGGGAGTAATTTAACCAACCCATTGGATGAAAGTCAGGGTAGGGCAAGAGGAGTCATGGGAATGTTTAAATCTGTCTTAATGAGCAATAACTACTCTATGTACCATCACTGGGCCCCTCCTACACTCACTTAGGAGTATTTCTACATTTCTCATGCAACCTGCCTGTGTGACAAATCTACAGACACATTGCACCCAATTAGTGTCAAGCATAAAAGCTACTCTGCCTATGTCTCACTTCTCTAAACCCCTCCTGGAAGCAATTTTCCCAGCATACAAAGAATAAATCACCATTCTCCTAAATCTCTCACAGGATGGTTCCCAAATAAGGGCCACGTAAACACATGTAATACATGATAAAGGTAGTAATTCAATAGATAATCTTCCCAGCAGTAGATGCAGGGTATTAGCTGCTTTAAGTGTTCAATGTTACACATGGTTAAAAATGTCAGGGGAGGTGGGACAAGGCACTTGAATATGCACTGGTAGAAAAGTGGTGGAATATCTGGCTTAAAAAACACAAACCCAATCCTTTCCCCCTCTAAAAAATTATCAAAAAACCACAGCAAACAGCCAAACAAACTGGAAAAGAAAAATAAATGCACACCTACTATAGAAAGTAAAACTTAATTTGCCTGTGTCCCAGTCTCTCCAGAAGCATTAAGAGATGAAGAAGTGAGGAGAGCAGAGGGAGGGAATACAATCCTTCCAACTGCGCCAGGGTCAAACCATTAGCTGAATTTGACAAATGATTTACATGACCACACCTTGTGTCATCAATAGCCACTGTGATATTGCAGTGTCCCAAGGAGCCTCCTTTGACACTAGCTGTCACTCTTCACATACATTTTCAGATGACCACACATCTGCCACCTTCTGCTGTGGTGCACTGGAGGAATTTGCCCCCTCCTTTCTTCCTCTCATTTCCTTGTGGTGAAGGCTGGCTGGCTCAGCATCACCTGCCAGTGAGGGAGCAGCTGCTACCTGGGGTAGCTCCAGATAACTGTTGTGCTGAAGAGATGTGTGTCAGAGGTGGCTGAGAAGGGCTGGAGGGGAGCACCAATGACCTTATGGCAGGTATAGGATGAGCAGAGCCAGAGGATTTGTGTTGTCAGCACCCTCTGTGGCTGCTGGGGACAGGTGGGATGGAGGGCATGTTTACTGTCACTGGCCCAGCTGCACAGGCATTCCACCTGTGCCTCCCTAGGATGCCCTGAGCAGGAGGGCAGCGTGCCTGGGCTTCCAAACCCCCACCATGGTGTCCCTGCTTAGCTTTGCCAGAGGCCAGGGCCTCTCCCCACAGAGCAGGTTCTACGTCCCCAGTGCCCCCCAATGTCCTAAGGAGGCCAACCTGAGCAGGGGCTGTGCTAGAGCAGCCAGGGGCAGGAGTGAGGGCTCCTGGCTGCTCAGGGCTACTGAGAGCCATTGGTGTCTGAGGCTGCACAGCTCCCCTCTCCATGCCAGTGGGACTGGCCCTTGGCCACCTTCCCCAGAGCTCAGGGACATGGCAGCACACGCCTGGAGAGTGGCCTCCAGAGCCAGAGGAGGACGGAGCCGCTGCCGCTCACCCTGTGAGTCAGGGGAGGCCACGTGAGGCCCCAGCCCTGCCACCTTCCCTCCCAGGGCTGGCACCAGAATCCCTGCCCAGGATCCTGAACTGCCACACAGCCTTGAAGGTGAGTGCTGGGGAGAGGTTCAGCCCGGGGGTGTTTAGGGGCTGCGTGCTGGCTCTTGGGACATTGCTGGGTTATTGGTTGCTGTTTGAGGCATCAAGCCACTGTACAGAAAAGGGGTTGTGGTGCTGTGGGGATTACCGCACTTCCCTATAACTTCTCTTCTTGACTCGGAGTCTTTTTGACTCAACTTCCTCATCTTTTAAGTAGTTTTTTTCTCTAAAATCCTCACGACAAGCCCAGCACTTTATGCAAAGAGAAAGATTTATTTGCCTTAATTTTACTCAGACTACAAGCATGAACATTTCTAGCTTCTGATGAGTTAATATTTTTCCTTCAGAGCTTTGCAGCAACTACAGAGAGGCACACGGCGTGAACAGAGAAACACAAACCAGGTAATTTCAGATGTTGCACGCCAATGCTTAAGGCAGAGAGGCAGAGCTGGAAAACCCCCAGGGTTCACAGGTGTGGGGTTGGCAGCAGTGCAGCCACCGTGTCTGGGCCTGCTGTGAAAGGCAGGGGGGGAAGGAAGTGCTGGAGCTGCAGCAAGGAGTGGATGGGCTGTGCCTGCTCCTTGCTCACCCCCATGGGGCTGCTCAGAGCCAGCCTGGGAGCTGCCCTTGCTGGGGTGACATGCACTTGCTGGGTCTCTCTACTCGCCTGTGTTCAAGGAGAGTGAAAAGTCTGAGTTTTGCTACTTCTGTGTCACATTTCAGCTACATTTGACAACAGGAAGGCAAGCAGAAGGGTAGCAGAATTATTACCACAGCCTGAGGAGACCGGAGCAGGACGGGTTTCAAACGGAGCTGGTGTGGATCAGTTTTTGTTGTCTCACAGGAAGAAACTCAGCTTTCACCACGGCCACAGCCCTCCAGGACATCTTCCTGTGGAACCAACTGCTAGGACCAACCTAAGACTTGCAGGTGTGCTTTAAGAAGTTGGTTTGGTTTGGTTTGAGAGAAGGGCATTGAGGGACTTTATATTTAAAATAAAATTTAGCAAGTTTAGGCATCAGCATATAACTTAAAATGAAAGGTAAAAGTAGTTTCAAAGGGAAAAGGTTTGGGATTGTCTGATTTTTGTCTTGAAGTTAAAACAACTTTATTTTATTTTATTTGCTTTTTTTTTTTTGTTATCCCAGTGAGCAATTTTCCTAAGATACATTTCATCAGCTAAGCAAAACCTCATGTGTGGAAGTTGTTAACCTCACTTTCTAAATCTGACTCTGCACGCAAATTTTATTCTAACATGTTAAAAAGACCTCACTGCAATTAAATTCTGATTTACTGTGAGGGAAGCAAGGTGAAGTCTGTTGTTCATGTCAATCCCCAGTGAGCTCATAGCCAGGCTGAAACACCTGTATATCATCATCCTTCTCTCATTATGAGGTATAATCATCTAAGTCACTTTTAAAACATACAATAATTAAGCACCTATACTTATCCTTTGTTTAGATCTGATTTTCTTTCCAGAAGAGCCACAGGGGAATTAATGTGCAGTCTAAGAGAAATTAGGTACCCAGCTTCCTTGGTTAATGTAAATCTTGGTGACTGACTGGGCTGAGCTGTGCTGGAGGCACAGAAAGGGAGATGGGAACAGATGCTGGTTGCTCCTGGATCCTCTTGTGGCATCCAGGTCTTACCACAGAGGGATGCAGAAGTGCATTAGGCACCTGTGTTTCTGTTGCTGGAACAGCTGAGCAGTCTACTCATTTGGGCCAGCAAATGAGCAGTTTTGAAGTAAATCAGTCTGATAGCAGATGAAATGATGGTGACAGTGTTTACCCTGCCTGCATTGTTGAATCTGCTCTTCCTGTGTGCATGGCAGGACAGGTCAGGTAGTGCCCACCTGCTCACTTTGTCTTTGGGATGGTGCAAAGCTGAGATAGGGCAGCTGCTGTGACAGGTTCCTGTCAGGGGAAGAGCAACCTGCCTTAAAATGCCACTGAAAGTGGCCTAGGTATTAGGAACCCCAAAGACAAACCTTCTGAGTTTCACTTGACAGTAAAATATCAGGATACTTTAAAATTATTTTTTGAAATTGAATTAATCAGCTGGGAAAAAATGTCTATATTTAAAGTACTTTTTTTCCTTTAGCTCTGGTATTTTGACTGTGTGGTCCAGAGAGAGGCCTAAAGGATTTAGGTTAAACAAGCAACTGTTGCAAGGTCTAAGTTGAATAAATAAGAAGGCAAGAAAGAGACTGAAAAAGACAGAAAACCATAGCTGGAGATATATAAGTGCCTATGAACTGACACTGTTGATTGAGTGGCCAAGAACAAGTCTGTCCAGGGTGTGGTGTGCTGGGCTCCTACATTTCCACATCAGCTGGTGCTTACCCACAGAGGGGACAGATGCATTTCCTGCATTCCCTATCGGGTGCTCACAGGCTCACAGCTCCCACAGGGCTGCTGCCACAGCTACAGCAGCAGAGGCTGGATGTAAGTCAGGGAAAGGGGAAGAGCTGTAGATCTTTTGCATAGATTCATCACTGGAAATAATTTCAAAATGGTGTTAAAATATTGTTTTTTCATTATGGACTTTAGAGGCAGGTAAGCCAGGTTTTCTGAGCTGAGCCTTTGAAAGTGGTTATGTAATTTTCCCAGAAGTCTTTTGAAGTCTGTTTGTGTCTAATTTCCTCTATCTGAGAACTGACACCCTAAAAAGTTGTTCTGTTTGAATGTTTGCTTATGTGTTACAGTATCCTTTTGAAGATATTAACTGACCTGTTTTGGGTTTTGTATTAGAATATTTTTTGGACTGATATGATGGTCTTTAGAGAACTGAAAGTGCCAGTAGGAAAAGAAACAGGCTTTCCTCTGGAAAATTTGAAGGATATACTTTGTTTTCAAACTACTTGATTGGAAGTGTTTTGTTGAATGGATCCAAAATCATATTGTAAGAAAATGTGTGGACATATAAACTCTTTTCCTATTGCATCCTGCATAGTGGAAACAGTGCTTTAGGCTCCCCAAAAATCTTCTTTTGCATCTTTCAGTACAACTGTTGGTTAGTTGCAATGTTGCACGAGGGGAGATGCATCAGTGCAGAATGCCTGGACCACGCTAGCAGAGGCAACAGTTCAGAACCACAGCCACCACAAAATGTGCAGCATCAGAATATTCCAGCCTCAGCCCAAAACTTATATGGCAAGTTTATCAAAACAAAAGGAAATGCTGAATTTTGGGGTTGTCAGAACGTTTGTTTCTGTGGCAAATACCAGTAATTAATCTGGGATAAACACTTAAAAATTTGTAATTCATAAAGCTAAAGTTTATGGAAATTTCCTTTTCGTGACAACTTGGGAAGAACCGATGTTGAAGTATCAAATTCTTCTGTGAGACAAGAATTCAAAGTCTTGTGGGACTTTCCTAGGAACTCTTTCTGCTATTTTTCCTGGCTGATACATTTTAAGTATTAGGATGTAAAAGGTACAGGATAATTGTTCTGTTTTGTGAATGGAACCTGGCCTATTAGGTTACTCACATCTGTGGTAAATATTTAATTAGACACCTTGGTAACTTTACAAAACAGCAATGTGAATGATCAAGTCTGACTTCTTTTTGTTTTACTCATGATGATCAGACTTTTGTTCTTTCCTAATAACCAAAGGCCAGTAAGGCTCGCTCAGAGGAGTCAAGAATTGGATCCCAGGAGGGTAAATGAATCATGATGTGAAATAGAGGAGTGATTTCAAAACTGAAGGGCCCAGAGAGAGACACTGTGTTTGCAGAAAGTCAAAGACAGAAAACCAGGAAGGTCAGTGACCTGATTCTAAATGTGCTTTTTCTCCCCTTTCAAACAGGCACAGCAATGGAGAATTTGGATGTCTCGATCCCAGATCTTACTGAAGACCAGCAAGGTGAGGGAAGCACACAAAGATCAGAGCTTTGGCTCATGCACACTGCACAGCAGTGTTTGCCAGGATGGGCATGAGTCAATGAAATCTGTTTCCTCTGAAAACACACCCTGTCCATCTCCTTGCTTGTAAAAGAGAGACCAGGAGCTTCTGTTAGGCTTTGTGCACATGCAAGTGGAAATTGAGATACTCGAAGGAGACTTTACTTGCCCTACAGACATTAAATGCCGGATGAGCAGTCTCAGTACCTTGGTATCCAGTCCTTGGGGTCTTTGTGCCTGTCTGTAAAGCAGCATGGTCAGAATAAACACCTGTTAAATAGCTAGGAATACTTGGGGAACACTTGCCATGCTTCTCTAACTGAGACAACAGCATCACAGAGACATCAGTCATTTGTATGGACTATTGACATTTGTCTACTGTTTTGTGGCAGACTGAGATGCTTTATACAATACAGCACCACTCTGTTTTCTGTGTGCTGGTATTGAGCAGTATGTTACAGCCTGGTGTCTGTCTCCACACCTGCACTGAGCACCACAGGAACACTGCCATGAAACCCCCCCTCTACTCCTGCACAGTGACAGGTTTGTTTTCCTTACAGACATTTTTCAGAGAGTTTTTGCTGCTGATGCCAAGTACTTGGAGAATCATGAGAAAATGAACCAGTCCTTCTGGGAATCACTTGTGAAATGCTTGGCCACTACTGACCCACCTGTCCTGAATACTGAAGAGAAGAACAATGTAAGTTACCAAAGAAACACTTATCCTTGTTATTCTACTTTTCTACTGTACTCTGGGGAGAGAGAACATACAGTCCCACTAGCTGATATGCTGAAATATCTTAAAAGGTGTAACAGGGCACTTAGATAAATGAGGTTCAGGCCATTGCTTTTTACTTCACTGCTATCCATGTGCAAAAATAACTGGCTCTGTGTAAATTCCTCAGGATCAGTTCACCTCACTGTGTTCTAGGCAGGACCAATTGTTAGCCACATTTTGCTGTAAGATGCTGCAGCAGTTGCATGGCCATTTTCAGATCCTATAGCTGTATTTCTCCAGCTCTCTGAATGGTCAACTATTGCCCACCATGCTGTTTTTCCCAATTGATGGCTCTGCTCCGAGTTGCTGAATGGAGTTTACATTCTCTTCCCATCTTTAACATTACACTTTGTCCCCAGTTTCCCCTTTGTACGGTAGGAGCAGGGGGTTACATTTCCCACAGGGTGGGATACACTCATTTGCCCATGAGGGTGTGCTTCTATAGGCTGTATTTTATTGGAAACACCATTTGCTGGTTACTTACCTCCTTTTCAGCTCCTTAACAGCTGTGATGTCCTGCCTGAAGGCTGTACTGCCTGCCTGAAAGCCATAGAGAAGAAAGGAGCCAGGGCAATGGTTGTTCTTTACCTTTTGCTGAAGACTTCCAACCCATCTGGGTACAGGCAGCTGCCCAGCTCCAAGGGAAAGGGTGAGTCCAATCTTCCTGACAGCTGTTTTGTTAAAATTACTGCAGGGCCAGTGGGACTTGACAGCAGCTTGAACACTGTTATGTGCTTGGAAGTGATTATTAATGAACAGCTGAACTGTCTGGAAGTACTGCTCAGGAAAGGCAGTTAGGTGTGGTGGTAATGGGAGCCAAAGTTAGTATTTTACTGCAGTTAAGACTTGGGGGAAAAACCACTTGTGTTTAGGGAGAGAACATGTCCTGGGATGATGCTGCCAAAGAAATTTCTCTGACTTGAGAAAGTTTTCCCTGACTTTTTTGCATAGACTGTTATCCAGCCAGCCAGGACCCCTCTGAGCACTCACAGTGGTAAGAAATCAGAGCTGAGCCAGTGAAAATATTTTTACAAATAATTCTCTAGCAGCACATATAAAACTAAAAGGAAGGGACAGTGGATGGCAAACAGGGTGCTGAACCTGGCAACAAGATAAAAGAGATTTATTTGCCTGGCTGTGCAGTAAGAAATGAAGGGCAGTTTCACAGGGTCCAGAGTCATTAATTGTCTTTAATAGATGACAGAGGAGCATTCTCTTAAGATGACTCTAAATTTAACTGGAGACCCTCAAGGACATCCTGTTCCTGCTTCTGCCTTGATTAAACATGTTCCTGAAGGGGAGAGACCTCCCAGCCTGGAGCACAGCCCAGCTTTGGTCATCTCTCAGAGCAGGAATGTTCATAACAAGAGCCTTGGGCTGTGAGCAGCCTCGAGGAGCTGGGGGGGAAGGAATCCCATCTACCTGCCTGTGCCCAAATCCTGCACCTCCTGATGAAGAAATGCTCAGAGCCCTGGTGCTGAGCACAGAGCTGGGTGTGAAGCCATTCAGAGTCACCCCTGGCCACTCGAGCCAGGACCAGTCGGGATCCTGGTGTGGCCTGGCTGTGAGGGCTGTGCTCCTGTGCCACGAGAGGGAGCTGGAGCCGCGGCGTTGGCACAGGGAACCCTGGCAGAGTAGCCCAGGGCAGGGTGAGCCACTCCTCTGCTGCTGAAGCATCGTTCAGCTGCAGCTGCTCCCTCTTCAGGGAGGGGGAATTTGCACAGGGGTGACATTATGAATAATTAAACGCCAGAATATGAAACTTTAGGTGTCTACCACAACCTTTAAGAAGGTCTAAACTGTAGTGTGTATGATGCTTTCATTTGATGCTTTGTACTGCCCTTTGTGTGCAAAAAACACAACTGAAATTAGACAAAGGGTCTGATTTCCTGTCAGGCAACTTTTAATAAAGCATTGTGGAATCTGTAATTGTAAAATAGAAAATGTAGTCACTGATAATGGTTTTTTTCTCTCTTTATAAAAAAAAAAAAAGATGAAAAATTGAAACTCCTGAAGAGTTTGGAAAGGAATTTTGTATATTCAGAAGAGGGCAAAAAGTCTGAAAACTCATCCCATGAGTCCATGGCTGAAGATACACAAGGTAAAGAGGATTTATTTTATTTTCCCTGATGCATAACTAAGTCTGACTGCATGTTTGTAAGGACTGACGTAGGAGATGTGGCAATTCTGTAGAGCTCTGAATAAAGTAAGAAATTGTGCAAAAGAGAGAACACAGAAAATCATCAGTACTTGATTCATAATCAGCAAAATAGTGGCTGCCTCCCACTCTTGTGGAAGTTGGTTTCAGAAACAGAAATCTGCTGCAAGATTCCTTCCCCAAATAAAAGATCCTAACTTCTCCCTACAGCCCTTTATACAAATTAATCTAACTTCAGGTTTTGCTGAGTTTCACCTGTTCAGCCAGCTTTGAAGGGAGCTGTGAGGCAAAAGCAGCCAATAGTGATCCTTGCATTTCAAAGCTTTGATTTTTACCTTCATATGGTTATATTATGAACAAACAACTACAGTGCTGTTGTTTCTGATGCTGCTAGCATATTTTTCTTTACTTTGATGAACAAATACTTTCTCTTATCCAGACAGTGATGAGGAAGATTTAGGAAGACAGAAGACTGAAGGCCAGTTACATGGAGGTAGGAGAAAGTGACAACAGTATTGGCTTTTACTAGAGGCAACCAATATAAACCAAAAAAGGATTGTTTTTTGAATTCTTTGGTTTGGCTGTTGAACAAAGGTATATTAACATGTGTAGATGTAAAAGAAAGACAAGTCAGAATTTGGCTGTAGGGAAGACATTTCCTACAAGATGAAACTCAACTAATGCTGACACTCAGCTATGCCCTGTGCTCAGAGTTGAACCAGGAAAGCAGCAAAATCTGCTGTTGTGGGAGGAGTCCTGCTGCCTGGGTGTGCACAGGTGCCACTGAAATGCAGCAAGAGGGTTCTGAAAACACCTGTCACAGCCACTTAGAGGGGCTGCAGTCAGCCCACAGCACTGTCTGGTCATCAGCAAGGACCACCTTGTTCCTGAGGCTTTTCCTCTTCTACCAAAGGAAAAATGGAAAAAAAAGTACAGTGCAGATGAAGAAAATGTGCTGTGTCAATACACAGAAATACCTATAGAACTATGCATGCAAAAATGTAAAGCATTAATATTTTAATTTATGTCTTAGACTGAGCTCAGCCCACATGTAAGAGCAGCTCATTTAAAATTAACATTAGGAGATCCAATCTGTCTCACAGGAGTCTGATTCTACCTGACTCTAGATACCTGGGGAGATGGAATATGAGGGGTGGGGGATAGGAATTCAGTAATTTATCACTTTTTGACTGCATAACCCCCAGCAGAGCCACCCTCTTTAAGGAGTTAGAGTTGGTCTCTTCCTTGTCTCTGTTACACACTGATTTCAGGGAGCTGATGGGCTGGCACTGGCACCAGACACACTCACTGCAGGTATTAACCTCATCTCTGTGTCATGTTTTAGGAATACCAGCAGAGATGGTTCCCTACAGAGATTCAGGTAAGTGCTCCCAGGTCACCTCATCCTGCTGGAATGACTGTAACTGCAGTGTCTTCTTTCTGACCTGCTGAGACATTAAAAAATAACTCTCAGGCTGTAAATCCCTTGGTTTCCAGTTAGCCTGGTGTTGGACCTGGGCATGGTGCAGACATTCTGTTGCCAGGCTGTGGTAGTGACTGGCTGACAGCAGGTAATTTGTACAAGGTGCTCTGGCAGATTAACCCAGTTTTGTAGGCCTGCCAGGTTCTCACAAGATCAGCTCATAGCAGTCATTCTTTAGGGGAAAACCCAGCAGTCCTGCTGGGCAGCTGTTCAGTCTTAGCCAAAAAAGCTAGAGGCAGATTTTAGCATTCCCTGAAGCCCTCTATCTCCTGCTGAACAGGGGTGCAAGGCTGGGAGGGACCTGGAACCTGGTTTCTGCAAGCAGTGGTGCTTGGCTCTGAATGCATTGCTGCCTGTACAGCATTCCCAGCAGGAGGTGCCAGGTGACAGCCAGATGTCAGGCAACAGAGCAACAGTGCCAGGCAAGAGGCTTGCACAGACAGCCTGTCTGAGGCAGACTTCCTCCCACCAGACCCTGCTGCACAGCCCACAAACACTTACAGAATGTTTGTAAAAAGCCCTTAGCAGGGAATTGCCAACGGCTTAATTGCATTACTGAGCTCATCCCTCCTGTGCCAGGCCATGGCCACAGGATGAGTTAGGAGAGGCAAACAGCTCAGTGGAGCAGCCTTTGCAGAGCACATCTGTTCCACTTCTCTTCTGTGCAGTGGAGAAGTTATAAATTGCAGCATAATCCCCTGGGGAGATTTTTGAGTTACCTATCCCCAAGGAGCCACGTGGAACACCAGGGCAGAGGGATCCATTGCAGTGCCCTATTCTCCCCACACTGCCAGATGCAGAAAGGGTCATGGTACTTTTCCCCTTGGTGTTTGGCCTCTCTACCACTCACCCCAGTTTTGTTGCAGATGGGTGATCATTCACTGTGCTTCTTGGTGCTGAGTGTGGTGGGAAGCTCTATATTTGTATTTTTTCCATCAGAAATAACAAAACTATATTTCTTTTCAGAGATTGCCAGAAGAGAAGATTCAGATGCAGATGGTGAGTACAAACATGCAAACTGAACTTTGTTTTGTGGATGCTCTTTCAGGATTGAGTTTTGCTTAGTGTGGTGAGGGCAATACCAGCTCCGTGCTGCCTAGAGATTGTCTAATCAAAAAGTAGAAGTTTGAAAACAGGTAATAACATGAACTGTTTTAACAGAAGAAGAGCTGTGGTAAGTCATTCCATGATGCCAAGTTACAGTGGGACTGTTGCATTTAGGAAGTAGAGTAATATAGGACAGACAGTTGCCAAGTGTGAATTGATGTTCTGCTGAATTCTTTATCTGTAGATCATTCATACAACTGCACAGAGTTGTATCTGTGAGTCAGAATAATGCAATGCTGTGTTATTAACAAGAAAATAATTGAGCTTGCCCCCAAACCAAAATGTGATCAATCCAGACTGCTCAAAGAGGCAAAAATGTGATGCCTGCATCAGGTGATCCAGAGCAGAATTCTTTTTCAAGGTTTAGCTGTTCTGTGGCTCAAAAGCACCACAGTAAAATTCTACAGCTCATGTAAAGGACCTTCCAGTACTCACCTGTTACATCTTTAGAGAAAATTCACTGCCAGGCAGGGATTGCCCAGTGTAGGGGAAATCAGCATCTGAAACTTGTGCTGAATCAGCTCCCAAAGGCTTGGGTGCAGCAGGTGCCTCAGGGGCTGCTCAAACCACCAACAAAGAGAAAAGGGAAAAACTGCTGCTTTGAACCTGTTGTCGGAGAGATGGTAAAATAGTCAGCTCTTTCTGGCAGTAAAAGTGGAGAAAAAAGATAATTTGGCAACTCTGCTCATGGCAAAGAGCAAACTGCTCTGTGTTTAAACCTCTAAAATTTGTTCTTAAGTTGTGTTTTCAGTGTAGCTGCAGGAGACTCATTTCAGCAGCAGGTGTCACTTTGGGAGGTGCAGAAGTATTTGACATCAGGTGTTAGTAGAGGGATGGTTCTCACACCCTCAGTAATGAAGGGGATCTTTTTACTGCAGCTGTGGCTGTGCAAAGCACCCAGGAATCAAACTGAAGCTCCCTTTACTATGGCTTTCCTCCCCCACTGTCATTCTGAGACTATGGCTTGTCCCAGAAGAGGCAGAAAAGACCCAGAGTGCTTTAAAACAATTCAGTATTGTTAATGCAGCCAATTTGGTTATACTTTTTAGAATTCATTTTTTAAAACCATGTTCTTCGGAGTGATTTTAAAATTGCTAATTGGATCTTTCTGAAAGGCTCGCAGACCCACAAACAGTTTTACATATATTCTACTCTGACAATCTATTTCAGATACAAAAAGGGAAATAAACTTTAAATGCCTTAATTTCACAATTCCATGGTAATAAAAGACTTCTCTTTTTTGTAGCATATGAGAAGGAGAGCACTTGCCCCCCTCAGTGCACAGTACGGTGGATGGGCATACGGAAGGATGGTAATTGATTTATTAAATCAAACTGATGTCAAACCTGTTGAACCTTAGTCCAAGAATAAGCGCTATGATTCAAAAAAACCTTTATTTTTCCAACATGAGTGCTTTATTGAAGTGCATCAAGGCTTCATGATGAAAATCATTGAGGCGTCTCACAACATTGAGCCTAGTGCCTGAGAAATCTCAGGGAAATTGATTTCATTCTGTGAGTGACACTCTGTACCTAAAGGTGAATTTGGAAGGGCCATGGCTGCAATTGTGACCTAATCTTCCCTCTCCATTTCAGATGAGTTCTTTCATTTTGTCATTCTTTGCTTTGCAATTGGAGCTTTACTAGTTTGCTACTACTACCACAAAGGTAAGGCAAGATTCAATAGAAGGATATATTGTTGCACTGTAGAAAAATGAACAAAGCTAACATTTATTTTGTTGCCTTAGATTGGATTATTTCTTTTGGGATTGGTTTAATCACCTTTGCTTCCCTGGAAACCACTGGGATATACTTTGGTCTAGGTAAGTGTCCCTAGAGCAGCAGCTGTGTCCCTGCACTAAGGACAAGGTCACACAGCCCATAAAACTGCTGGGGTCGAGATTCTGTAACCACATAACTCTCCCCAACATCTCCCAGTTACAGGGGGGCTGCAGACAAGCAGCCTTAATGCTACTGAAAGAAGTTGACTCATTTTTCCTTCTCAGTGATCACAAGACCCTAAGTCACCTCTTTCTGCAGTGATGGCCGAATGCTGCATTGCCATGACAACGTGTAATTTTAGCAGCAAGGCCTGTCTTCCCAGATCCACTGGATAAGATGCTGTGCATCCTGGCTGCCATGCATTCCCCTGGGACTGAGGATGAGCTTGAGGCAGAACTTGGATGGCAGCAGTTACTGCAAATATTAAAACCTGGGCATTTTGACAATCCCTAGGGGTGGTATAGAAGAGCTGCTACCAGCAGTAAAGTTATGGCTCCCCAACCAAGAACTTGTCTCCTCTGTAATCTCATATTAACATGGTGGAAGGTTGTGGATAGTTCTCTCATGACTCAGCCTGATCTTTCTTATTAATGATATTGCAAATGTGCTTGCTTAAACAAGTGTCAGCGTTTGGGTTTTGCCATTTTTCTATTTTTTTATGTTTTATGTTGCTTATCTTATACATTTATTTTCACACCCAGTGTACCGAATTCGGAGTGTCCTTGACAGCTTTGTTCCTCTGATTGACAGATTCAGGCCAAGAGGTAAGAGTGCTCTTTTTCCTGACAGCATCTGTCCTCCCTGGACCTTGGTTTGGTCAAGAATTAAGACCAACTCATTTAAATGATAATTTACAATCTTACTGCCTTAAAAAAGAGTATTATTTTATACTACAGTTCATTACAGCTGCTTGGGTTTGAAAATGAATTAGTCTTGACGCTTTCCCTGTGGCAGAACATTTTCACATTTTTAATACTCCACCCTGTATGGGGTACTATTTCCTGGCAGTGTCTGCATAAGAATTCTATAGCTTAAATAAAAACTCAGGGGGTGGAGGAAGTATTCACTCACTGGGTCTTCAGACAGACTCCTGGTTCATGTTTATCCATGTTTATGGACACAAAATACAAAGAATACTGAAAAGCTGCATGGATACAGTGCAATCTGAACGCAGCAGTCCTGACAGCTGTCTTTTTCTTCATCCCACAGGCATGAGGAGAGCTGCCTAGGAGGAGAGTTCCCCAAACCTAGCTGTCCAAATTTCCAGTACTAGAGGAACTGCTTTATGAGGTGAACCTAACAACCAAATGGCCAATATGAAATACTGAAATGTGAAACGTCTGAAAACCATCACTCCTTTCCCTCCAAAATAAACTTGAACCCGGGGTATGAGGCCTCACTCTGGATCCCAAAGCAGTTTGGGGCTCAGCAGAGCTTGGAAGACAATGGAGATGTAGCTTTGTGTTCAACTCCATTTAAATAGAAACACGCTCACCTTCCTCCCCCAGGCAGCCATGTGGTGATGCATCTCTCATTCGTAACAAACCACGCCAGTCTGCCTGTGGTGTACCAGAATCAACAGGGCAATGTCCTGTGCTGGTTCTGCCTTAGGCTGGGGCTGTTTCTGTAGGAGTTCTGGCCTCCTCCTCCTCCCCCTGGTGCTGCCCAGAGCAGCAGAGGCCAGCACTGCTCTCCCAGCTGAGCCCCGGCAGTGCTGGCACTGGGGCTGATGAATTGATTGTGGCAGAACTCAGAGCAGTGGGCGGGCACTGGTTTCACCCGAGGAGAGCTGGGAGATGTTACAGGCACTGACAGAATGCTGCAGTAATGAGATTATTAACAACAGCAGATTTCATCTTTTCTCAGGGGAAAAACAAAGTACTTGATTTGACTCATCCCCCAACCTTTTTCTTTCTTTGAGTAAAATAAACATGGAACTTTGACATTCATTTCATTTTATAGGATGTGTTACACATTGCAAGAATGTAGGGCTACTGCAATCGTAGGAAGACTGCAACAAAAGGGGGTATCTTTATATGTTTAGTAAAAACATAAGAGCTTCATACCCACAGAATGATGAAGGCAGCCAGCTGAACAGAAAAAGCCATAAACATGGACTTTTAAGGAAATGTAAATCTGAAAGCTGCAAACCCAAACAGTTCAGAGTTTTACAGGAACAATTTCAAGCCTTGTTCAGAAAATGAGAAAGGTTACTTTTTGTTGTATGTAATTTGAAGCACCAGTGTCAGTCACTTTTGCCTGCAGTTCCAGCTGCACTGCCAGAAACACCAACAGTTGTACTCAGGCCTGCACCAACACAGCACAGCTGCCACCCACTGCCTCAAGGGCTAAATTGTGCAAGAAAGATGAATACAAGCTATTTCATAGTATTTATATGCTCATTTACAGGTCTTTGTAGAAATATTCCACCATCCCAAACTACTGTATATTTTGTGTTAGTCTGCAAATAAAGTCTTGTTCTGACCACTGTAGCCATGCTAGTGGCAAATGGCTTTTGGGTGAACTGAAAACGCTGCAGAATCACCCTGCTCTGATGAAAAGGGCTTTTTTAGTGTCCTCTGCTGTCTAATGTCTTTCTGAAAGGCAATTTGTGGAACAGTCAGGATGAGAAACATGTTTCAATACTTCATGTTTTAAATTTGGTGCTCTGCAGTAGACATAAATTTTTAATTTTAACAGAAATTGCTTAAAGGTAAAATAAGCAAAACATTTAAAAACAGCAAAACATCTAAAAAGTCACCAAGTGCGTATCCCACCATGCGAGTTAACAGCTAAGCCACTTACAGCAGGTCCCATGAGAAAAGTCAGTTCTCGACAAAAAAAGCAACTTACACATTGAGCTGCATCCTCTTGAGTACCTGGGAATTTCCTGCTCTTCTTCCAGATCCTTTAGTCCTTCTCAGCATCACCCTTGCTGCAGCATCAGCCAAGCACTCAAAACTACAAGTTCCTATGAAGAGTTTCAACTTGTGCTGTCTGCACTACCATTCAGCATCCAGCTCCTACCTGAGCCCAGGGCTCTGCTGGGCCCCACTTCCCTGCTGGTTCCCCAGGACCAGGAACATCTCATTCCACTTCGGCATCACCAGCATACTGGGTACTTCCTCCTTGCCTTTGGTTTTAAATGGCTGGGGGCAATGCAGACAGGAGGGACTCTAAACATGCAGGTACTGCCCCACAACACCAAACCCCACAGAGAAAAGAAGAGATTAAACCCCAGGAGGTTTTTTAAGCTGGTATTTTTATTAGAACTCTCTACATAAAGCACCTTTGCCTGCCTTAACCTCTCCGAACGCAGCTCTTCCATTACACAGCACGAGATGCTTGGAACTACTCCGCGTTCCTGGATTTGGACACGGCCGCCCTCACCGCCTGCATGATGGCATCCTTGTCAATGCCAAACATCCTCAGCAGCTCAGCTGGCTTCCCACTGCGGGGCACGTGGGACACAGCCAGGCGAGTGACGGTGACACCGGGCTCGCCCATGACAGTGGCACACACGGCTTCGCCAATGCCACCTGTGGAGAGAAGGCAGACACGGCACTGATGGAGCGTCCGAGCAGGAACACACTGTGTGTGTGTCTGAGCAGAGGGGTCTGCAACTTACAGCCTCCCTTCCCAGCCTCAGGAAAACAACAAGCACTCGTGTCTGAGTGGGCCAGCTGCGAAATGAAAACCCTGTCCTGTGTCAAAGGCATTCTGAGGACAAGCAAGCTGCCATTTCTGAAGTACCCAGCCATAAGCAGCAGGACACCCCTGCCTCTTAAGGGCACAGGACTGTCAGCAAGCTCTCACCACCTCAGCATCAGCCACCAGGAACCAGGTTTAAAAATACACTTTGACTGAAGAGCATTTACAAGTGCACTTAACGTGCTGAAATTCCAACCAATCTCAGCAGCACTTCAGAGCTCCATCTTTTCACAGTGCCTGTACGTGCTGCTGGGCACCTCTCTGGGTTATGTAATGTATTCCCAACCTTTGCTCAGAGCTCAGCTCTGACTCACTATCAGTCACAGGGACAAAGGATGCAACGGGAACTGCATGGAGGCAGGAGGGACACTGGAAGCAGAAGTACCAGGGAAGAAGAAAACAGGACTTGTGTCAAAAGTATGTGCTGTGAGACCTGGTAGAACAGGTACCTTAGTGCTACCCTTCAGCCAGAGTGTATCCAGGATCACAGAGCTGCCCACAGCTCCAGGCATGGTGGGATTTAACCAAACTGAGCCTGCAGCCAGAGGCACCTGTGTGGATGCAGCTGATGAGATCAGTGTGATGGGCCCTGCAGTGCACTCAGGGTTCTGATGCACAGACACCTGCCCTGCCTGCACCACAGAGCACTGTGCCAGCACAAAGCCCCTGTTCAGCACCTCACAGTTAAGACTCTGCTGTCTTGCAAACCTGCAGTAAAATACTTGTCCAGAGCTGAACACTAAGCTAGAAAATTATGAGGTTCAGTGATCTATCACCATCCATAGTCTGGGACAAAAGCATGGTGTATCCAGCACTTAGGGTAGAACCAGCTCACCTCAAGTACCTGACAAGAGTGATGCTTGCCTAAAATTAGGATAATTTCTCATAACTATATCTACTAATTTCTGTTAATAGATATCTATGATGGTGGAGAATAAAAAATGGTGGGAAGAATTTATCCCAGAGTAACTGTGGAAAAACTGTGGGAACTGCCCAAACCATCTGATCTCAAGCAACCTGGAGCCAAGCTTTTGGACACATGGAATACTTAAACCTGCACAGCAATGGTCGCTCCTGCAACTTCACACCTGCAGAGAAGCTGCTGTACAGCCTTTCAGAGAACACTCTGAGCAGAACCCCTGCAGCACAGCAGGGATTTACAATTTCACTGGACACAAATGAAACCAGACTTCACTTGGACCAAGCACACAAAGGGCACACAAGGCCAAGTTAATCAGAAAGGCAGCCCTGACTACCCCTTAAATCTTAGGAACCTTTCAACCCTCAGTGTCACTTTATAATCCTAACAGCACCAAAAAAAGCTGAAATCTCTCTTTTGCTTTCATGGGATGACAGCATCAGGTCTCATACTCCTCTGTCAGGTCAGAAGCTGGGAGCTTCCAACCTCTGAGGGCTGTGACCTCCCAGACCCTGCTCACCTTCATGGTAGTGGTCCTCAACAGTGATGATTCTGCCCTTGGTTGCTCTTGCATTTTCAAGTATTGTCTTCTTATCCAGAGGCTTTATAGTGAAGGGATCAATCACACGGATATAGATCTTTTCTGCACAAATAAATGAAAATTATTCACAACAATGAATTTCAACATGCAAGACAATGCCAGTGGTACAGGCAATGGCTGTGATCTCCTAGACCATTATGAGAACTGCCCACATGAACTCCCAGGTACCTGTACCTATGACTCATCTACCACAGAACCCTGCCAACCCTAATTTTTATATGTGTTCTTTGTCCATGCACCTTGTGGAATAGTGATATCCATTTATTCACAGACATGAGGGAGGAGGCTTGGATGAGTGACTCAAGGTTACCAGGAGCACCCATCAGCAAAACAGTCTAACTGGCTTTCCCCAGATAAGAGAGAACTCAGTCACCAGAAAAATCCTCCTTACTCAGACTGTCAATTGTAATTTTTTCCCCAGATCTTTATTGTCAAGCCAAGTACAATTTCCACCTGATTCTTTGGTGTGTAGGCATTCTGAATTCTTTCTTGACTGCAGGCTGCCACCTCTCAGGTGTGCCTGTCTGAGCTGCCCAGTCCTACCAGGGCACCCTTAAGGTTTGTTGGCAGCAAACCCAGACCTGCCCTGCCCTCCTAAGGCAGGCCCAGATGGCTCATTAAAGCTGCACACAAATGGCAATTGTTTATAAAGAATAGCAATTATGTGAGGTTGTCCCTAATCCTGGCTGTCTGAACACTGGGCTGGCTCCTACACATTAAGAGGCCCTATTGTCAGTTTTGTGACTGAAGGCTCCTTTGTGGCCAATACATTTTGGGTATTAGACCCTGCCTCTGCACTATGGGATTATCTTTCCAGAGGTGATTACTCAGACTTCATGATCAGCAGAGCATTGTAAAGCACGGTAAATGTAGAAAAATAACAATGCTTCTGAAAATACAACTTTCAAAATGTCCTAAGCCTGGTGACTCAAGGTCATGACAAAGTATCAGTCCACCCAGATGCTGCACACAAAGCTCCCCATAAGCCACAGGCAGCATTACTGTATTATCTCCAGCTATTTGTAATCTCCTCCTGGGCAGAGGCCCCTGACTCCCTGATGGGTTTTTGATGGTTTCTTTCTCTTATTTCATTGAAGGATTACCATTGGTGTGAGATGTCAGTGACTTGAGCACTGCCACAGATCTGTGCCCCTTCCACACTAGTTCAGAGCTGCTCCACTCAAAGGAACCCAGGTCAGCAGTCAGCCCAGCCCAGGGCCAGGTGCCCACAGGAACACACAGGTGACAAGCTGTGGTTTGGGACCTGGCCCCAGCCTGTTTGCAGCCAATTGTGCTGTACTTGGCCCAGCCAGACTCCTGCTTCTCCCACAGTGTCCCCAAGCCTCTGCCCACAGGGCACTATCACAGATCAGCAATTCTAAGGAGACCCTGATGTGATCTGTTGTCAATTTTCATGGCTATTAATGCTGCTAAGCCAACTAAAACCTCCTCCATTAGGCAAGACTGGCAGCTGCATGCTGTGTTGTACTGTATCAGCTAACAGGTGCCTGACTAACTGTCTGAACAGTGTAATTAATGTTTACCAGTACAAAGGGTGAGCAGTTAGGCTGACTGGTATTGATTTTTTTTTTGTGTGTTACATGACAAAAAGGAAAAAAGCCCCACCTTTTCTCAGCTGCTCTGCTGCAGCCAGTGCTTCATGCAGAGTGACTCCTGCTCCAATCACAGTCACTTGGTCATCCTTACTCTTCAAAATCACCTGCAACAAAACATGCCCATGTGTTTTTAACACTTAATCTTACTGGGTTTTTTTTTTACATTTCTAGAGATTTTAATGAAAACACCAAATCTTTGCAATACTTTAGAGGGAAAAGGGCTTTTACAAAAGGAGCACTGCATATTTTTTCTGACTCTATCTGTGCAGTATTTACCTTTGCCTGTCCAATATGGAAGTCCTCATTGTTGTTGTAAATGACAGGGTTCTCAGGACGACTGGTTCTGATGAAACAAATGCCCTATTTCCGAGGTAAACATGTTAGAAGTTAGGAAAACAGAAAAGTGTTGACATTCTAGTTGACAAATCCCATAAAAAAAGAATACAGCAGAATGATTTTTTTCTATTTGTCTGATGTTCACCCTCCTATGTTATCTCTGGTTCTTATAAGTAAACTCTGGCCCACCAATTCCCATTAGTCCTTTGTGGCAGCTGGTTGTTTCAAACAGTACAAAACACTTCAGCTCCTCTTAAAACACACTGATAACTTCCAACTTTCTTTCTGATTCTAAGATACTTATTCCTCTTTTGTTGTCTTGTGGAAATGGAGAATCCTACTTGAGTTAATTAGACTCTTAGAACCTTAACACGTGCAACTTTTACTCTGTCAGTTTTAAATTAGAGAAGAATGCTGAGTTGAAAGCAAGGAAAAAGGCTTTCCATCAGTTAAACTTCAGATGCCCTTCCAGAAGAAGCAGCAAACTTGTACTTTAATCTCTTCTTCCCACTCCTCTCCCCATCTCCTATCTTTTTTTCCACAAACCACTCATCACATTTCTTACACACCAAATTTCCACACTACTTCACTGAAAACCTGTAGTAGCAAGATTGAATTTTTTCAGATAATTTGCTTCTTTCTCAAGAAAAGCTTGTATGGAAGCCAAGAAAAATACTGATCAAAGAGATTATCAAAATCCTCAATATACAGATTTCTCTTTCCATATCCAGCTTCAAGTTTGACCCCAGAGATGAGGTACTAGGAGAGCACTTTTAGGTTTGCTAAAGGCCTACACTTACTCTAATTCAATATAGATTCAAACTGCACTTGTGTAATCATTTACATCTCCCCAAATCTGGCCCACAGCATTCAAGAGTGTTCATTCTGCACTAGCCTGGACAGAATGCCTGCAACCTTTCCTTGAAAAGAAAACATCCCACTGCCCCGCTGGAGCCTCGGGAAGAATTTACGTGGGTAGAGACATGCAAGAAACATGCCAGGAGCAACAAGAGCAGTACAAAAGACAGAATTATTCTCTGGCTCAGAAATACTATGATGCAAACCTTGGTGTTGGCAGCTATTTCCACAGCTTTTTCAGTGGCTACAGCATCACTGGGGTAAAACACAGTGGAGTTGGGAATAGCCCGGAACATGCAGAGATCCTCCAGTCCCATCTGAGATGGCCCATCCTCACCTGAAAGAATTAAAGCAGGGTTACAAAAGAGCAAATGCACATTTGTGACAATCACTCAATATAGAAGTGAGGTTCAATGTAAACAAGGCAAAAAAGGAGAAAAGGATAAAATCAGGCACACACACAACATGCAAGTCTACCTGCTTGAGAAAAGAATCATCTTCTCCTTAAACTTGGAACCATCTAAACAGTAAATAAGGATAGAAAGAGACTAAAAAGAAAGAGAACTGGGATTAAAAAGAAAAAATAGGAAATAAAGTATAACAATAAAACAACACAAAAGGAATACAACCAAATAGGAAGGGTACAGATACAGAAAGATGGTCACAAGATATCTGAACATCTTCAGATTTACATGTGCTGAGGCAAAATTTATAGCTGTCAATACAAATACGTGTTCCTCCAGATTTAAACTGCTGGAAATGTGATAGGAGAATTTCATGTGTCCCATCAGAAATGGAGAGTGCAATTGGTACAACTACTCTCAAATTCTTAGGCTGATTTCAAGATTAAATGAAGGGTATGCATGTATTTTTTAATACTGTTAAAAGGTCTTTTAAGGAGCAATAGGGCATCTGTGTTGTTAATTGAACAACTCAAGCGCCTCATGGCATAAACTGCAGATCTATGAAGAAGAATCATTAGCCAGGACACGTGCTGGGTGCCAAGATTTTCCATGGTTAAAGAAACAACCACCACAACACCCCCCGCCCCCAGTGACCTTATGTAACGGAGCTTTGGGAATGGCACTGCTCCAAACCAACCATGCACAGAGCTCTGAATCCACTCATGTCACAGCCTGCAGCAGCAGGGCAAAGAGCCTTCCCACATGCACCCACTACCTGTTATTCAAGAAGGACGAGTTCACGAGGAAGGAGGAGAATATTTTCCTAAGAGCAGCACAGAATTCTGAAGAACTTTAAACATATTAAAGAGATCAATCGTTGAACTCTGCCACTGCACATGACTAATAAAGTAAGCACAGACCAGGAAAAGGAAATGTCTCAGCTTTTAATCATGATGTGAAAAAACCCTCTCAACATCACAGTTTCTAAATGTGTGTACTCTGAATGAGAGGGATCCAGTGGGCATTTTCCTTTCCTACAATGCACCCACACAATGAAGACATAGAAGGAAAATGAAATTATGAAGAATAAAATTATCAGGTGATAATTTTAATATCCTGAATCTGAATCTTATCCAAAATAGAGAGTTATTCATGCTTGTCCTGCTTTTGCTATGGTGATACCAATACCACCAACATTCAAAGCTCCTCAATGCAATTCAGAGTAACTTACAGACTAGCACCAAGTTGAGTCTGACCCCAGGTCTTTATGAAAATCCCAATTTTGTGGTTTTGGAATACCACAGATCAAATGAGAGTATAATTCTCAATTACATCTGCAAAACCTACATCTATAGCTTAATAAAAGAAGAATAACTCAAAGTGCATAATACGACATAGCAAATGTCCAGTATATTCCAGTATATAAAAGTCTGAACAATTGATATTTCTATTTCTGACACATGTACAGTATGATTTCTTTTCCTATATGTTCAGTTTGAAAAATACAGATTTTTTCATTATGCTCTTATGACCTTAAAACCTATTTAATGTTTTGGTCCATAGCTATTTCTCACAAATTTAATGGATTCAAATTTCAGTACAGCAAAAGCCCAGGTCTACCTAGAACTGCATACATAAAATTTCAATTTTCACCAGAGATCCAGATTAGATTCTGAATTCCATGCAGATTTGGAATTCCAGGCAGGCCCAAAGTTCTAATAGGAAGTATGCTTTGTTCATACCCTTTCATTTAAAATTGAATTTTTTAACTGCTAAAGGATTTCTCTGAATAACTTTCTTTATAACTCTTCATATAAGTTGCAAAACTTACATTAACATCATATAACTCTTTACATAACTTTATATAAGTTGCAAAACTTTGGGTTGAAATTCTTTTTTGAAAATCAAGTTGAAGCTTGAATGAGATTTGTACCTGAAACAACTTTATAAATCCAAGTCTGCACTTCACAGTCACAGCTCCCAGCAGAATATTTCATGTGCTGAAAATTGAAACTTGGAAGTGTAGTTCTAGGAGACAATTCAGGTAACCCAAAGGAGTTTTATCTTCTTAAATCAGCAAAGACCAAACCTAATTGGCTTTTGCATCAACACCCTGCTTGCTAGAAGTCTGAAGGTGGAAGGACTGATTTTAATAAGATGCTTGTAATAGAATCCCTCCCTTAATTACATACAAAAGCCATAATCTGATACACACTACATACAGTCTCTGCTCCAGAGAACTATACTGCTACAAGTTAAGTTTTAGGTTTAGGATGAGATTACATGTGTTTGTGTAGCATCTTTAAATCTTTACCAATATTACAGATCAAATTAACTATTTTGTTTTAAATGAGAAAAAAATAATCCAACTCTCCTCCAAACCTTACTGCCCGCCAAAACTATTAAATCAACTGAAAAACTGATGTATGCAGAAAGCCTTAATTTACTACCCCTGTCAGCTCTCCCTTTCTTTTGCTTTCCCTAGAAATACCTACTAGTTTTTCAAGCAAGAATGTCTAGTTGCATTTATCTTCTTGGTATGCAAGTCTGTTCCTGTTTTCATGGGTCACGTCTATGCATTTCAGATAAAAAATAAAATTCTCTTCCTCCTTCAAACCAAAGCCAACCCCACTATGATCTGACGTGTTCTGAACAGTTACAGTGGGAAGCCAAGACCAGAGAAGGCTCTGCTGGTGAGGGCCCTCAGCCAGCTGGACTGAGATGTGCTGGCTCTGCTGCCTTGGTCTCCACTGGCAAACCCTTTTCCCACACCTTTCAGGTGGATGGACTGCAGGACAGGGTCTGGGTGAGCAAAGTTCCTTCTGCTGTAAGATATCCTGGGTTTGGCTGGCATAGTTCAGTTTTTTCTTAGCGAGTATAGTGGTGTGTTTTGGACTTAGGATGAGAATGCTGTTGATAACACAGCAGTATTTTGGTTGTTGCTGTGTGGTGTTATCCTAAATCAAGGACTTTTCAGTGTCCTCATGCTCTGCCAGTGAGAAGATGGACAAAAAAGTGGGAGGGACCATGGTCCAGACAGCTGACCCAAGCTGGCCACAGGGACATTCCATGCCACAGAATGCCATGCTCAGCACATAAACTGGGATGGGGGCTGGCTGGAAGGGGCTGACCACAGCTCAGGGACAGGCTGGGCATTGGTCAGTGGGTGTTGAGGAACTGTATTGTGCTTGTTTTTCAGAGTTTATTTTTATAATTACAATTATTAGTAGTAGTAATATGTTTTACTTTTATTTATTAAACTGTCCTCAACTCACAAGTTTTTTTCTGATTCTCCTCCCAGTCCCACTGCAGGGACAGGGAATATGTGAGTGGCTGGGTGGTACTTGGTGTCCAGCTGGGATTAAACCACAACGGATCAGGCGTGTGACCTCCTGAGGAATCTCAGCATCCAAGAGTCCATGGGAGCTGACTAGATGCATCCCGGAGTCCTGAGGGAATTGGCTGATGTGGCTGCCAAGACACTCCCCATGAAAAGTCACAGCAGTACCAGGTGGAGTCCCCAGTGACTGGAAAAAGGGAAACACTGCACCCAGTTTTAAAAAGGGGAAAAGAGAGAATCCTGGAAACTACCAACTACCACTCTCTACCTGGGAAGATCCTGGAACAGATCCTCCTAGAAACTGTACTAAGGCACATGGGGAGAGGGTGGTGATTCAAGACAGCCAAGGGTAAGTCCTGCCTGACTTTGAGCTACCTGGTCTAGTGGGAGATGTTGGAAGGAGATGACCTTTAAGATCCCTTCCAACCCAAAACTTTCTATGATTCAATTTTCTGAATTATGTAACAGTTTCACAGTTCCTGTTTCATTAGTATGTAACAGGTTTTGAATTTTTTAATCACCATATTAACGATTTCAGTAGTAAAAAATACTGGGATAAGTTGAAGTAGTTATTTCAAATGTGTGATCTCTAAAGTGTTTTTGAGATTGATGGACAAGAACATCTGTGCAAGAACAGGATCTTAAGAGACTGGAAAACAAAGGTACAGTAAGCACGTGACTATTCTCACCACAGAAGACATCAACTGCAAAGATGAAATGGAACCTAAGCACCTCAGTTCCAGTCCAATCCCTTTATAGCAGTCTTTACTTGTATAGTAGGAAAGCTTGTAGGGAAAAGTCCTATTTTCATCAGGTCAAAGAGGAAAAAGAAGCCAATGACAGTTTGAAATTTTTCTCATTCTTTCTAAATACAACAGAAGTGGATTTGCAAATACGACTTCCTCCTATCACTGCTGCCACAGTTATAGTGGAGCTTGCCTGCACAGAGCAGGACCCATTTGGCTGCCTCACTGCTCTCTGAGGGGATGGGGACTGCTGCCGTGGGTGCCCTTACCGATGGAGACGCCGCAGTGGGAGCCGCAGAGGTTGATGTTGCTGTCGGAGATGGCAGCCATGCGGATCTGGTCGAACGCCCGCGTGAAGAAGGTGGCAAAGGTGCTGACAAAAGCAATGGTCCTGTCACGAGTGGCACAACCAACTGCAACGCTCACCTGAAAGAGGGCATTGGACAAGACCAGTGAATTCCTCATTTATCAGTGGTTTCCAGGACATCATCTGCGGGACTTCTTGCCCTAAAAATTTAGCAAGAAGCTTTCAATGCAGATTAAGAATCTCTGTTTAGTCCTGCTTCTAACTGCTGGTATTTCTAGAAAGGAAAGGAGGCAACTCACCCTCCCAATATCTATTCTCCTGCATCTCCTCTGCTCCATGCTTCAACTGCTAGCTGTTATTGTTGACTCTTACTGGCAGCTTCTTTTCTTTATCTGCTTAAAGCAGCCATTCAAAGATTTTTAAGATTTATCTCCCTCTTTCTTCTCCTGGATCAAAGGCTTACATTCTCAGTCCAATGGACATAGGTCTTGCTATCTCCAGAAGACAAAAATAATCATTAGTAACAGGGAATGGATTTACCTGTTATTTGGACTTGGTATTTACTAAAAGAGCCCTTCTTTAGCAAAATGGAAATTAGAACAAGGTTCCTAAATTGGTTTTTGCTACAATTACCTCACATTTATTTGAAAAGCAAGTATTAGACCCCTACTCTAAGGGGACTCACACTGAATGGTCATACTGATCTTTCAATACACGCAAGGGAGCAGTTACCATGTTCTGCTCAGCTATGTAGCACTCGATGTAGCGACTGGGATGTTCCTTCTTGAAGAGCTCTGAGAAGGTGGAGTTCTTTGTGTCGCCATCCAGAGCAATCACTCGATCGTTGGCGTGGCCCAGTTTTGCAAGCGCAACCCCGTAAGCCTTGCGGGTGGCCCACTGCAAAAGGAAAACACACCAGGCTGCTGGAACTCGCTGCTTTCTAGAGGCTTTTTTTTGTTCCTGTTTTATTGGTTTCAAATGATAGCAGTATCAAAAGCACATATGAGAACGGTGACACACAGAAGAGTAAACAAACCCACAACGAAGCATTAGAAAACACATCTGTGCTGAAATTGGCAACTCCCCATCAATCCGGCTAGGAAATGTTTAAAACCTTGCTTTCCAATCATGGAAATTCACTGAAACTCAAGGAGTTTCTTCAATTTCAAAGGCACATAAAGTAGTTTAGAAAATTGATAATAATCAATTGATCATTAAAATTGATAATGAAATCATTATCAAAAATTGATAATGAAATGAAGAAGAGTGATTTGAATCTCCACATTTTAGTATATTTTTATACCCTTTAAATACCCCGCAAGTTGACTGTGTCACACCACAGAAATAGGTGTCTGCCTACTGAGAAGAGGTGGGTAATTGCAGCTTTTCAAGGGATAACACAAAACTTCCTGCTGTCCAGTTAATCAGTCTCATACTTTGAAATATCTGACCATCAGTGAAAAAGAAGGGAATACCTTTTCTCCCACTTTGTAAGTTGGTGGAGATGGCATCTTAATGTTTCTAATATTTACTATAGGTGCATCTTCTTCTGGAAGAGCTGGAGAAAGCTTTTTCTTGTTTTGGATCCTGTCATCTATTTCCTGAATGACCTGTTCAGCCATATTTTTTGGAAGGGGCTTTCCATGCCAGCTTTCCTTATCTTCAACACCTGTGTATTTAAAAATCACATTACAAGTAAGAAAAGTATAAAAACAATTTAGGTTTTTAGCTGCAGATTTTACCCAGATAAAAGTGCAGTGGAGTATGACAGTCCAGTATTGTCTTCCAAGGAAGAAATTCCTTGAACAATTACAGTAGCATTCAACTGCATTAAGACAGACATATTTAAACAAATAAGAGGAATTTTACATAATCAAATTACATATATTCCAAACTTGTGACAAAATCCCAGCATCTTCTACTGAAATTATTTGTAAATTTGCACCTAACAGACCTAAGTGTGGCAGGAAGCAACCAGTAAATCAGTGTGAATATTTCCCATGAAATTTCAACAGTTTGTTCTATTTAAACAAACTCAGTTAAGTTTGAAACAACAGTTAACCAAGGTGTCCAATTCAAACAAGATCTGATGTTTTACAGCTTTATTTTAATAGCTTCTGATGACTTCTATCTGTGCACCTGGCACTAACAGCCAAATCACCTCTGGCTGATACACTGCTTTTCCCTCAGTCACTGCAAAGAATGAATTTTGCTTGCTTACTCAATGAAAAGGAATGAAGATATTCACTGCTGTTATTAATATTTATCTGGTCAGAAAGGCAAGCTCAGAGTGCTGCTAAAAGCTGTGGCTAAAGGGAATCATGGCAACCCTTGACACACTGAATAAGCATTTGCTCCATCCCACAGATAGAACCCTCTATAGCTGCCACACATCTCTCTTGATAGGATCAAACCAATTTCTCAGCAATAATGTTGCTGAGAGCTACAGAGGGTGAAAGACCTTCTGCATGCTGTTGCTCAGATGTGCAGGTACCTGTACTGCAGCACTAGGTATACATCATATCTATGTGTGTATGCAAAGCAGTAATTGTTTTATTACCTGATATGCCTTTGCCTTTAAAAGTCTTTGCAATGATGGCTGTTGGCTGATGTTTGGCCTGGCCAAAGGCTTTGCAAAGCTCCTCCACACTGTGTCCATCCACAATGATGGCATGCCAGCTAAGAACACAAACAGATCAACTGTTTCTAAAGGGTTTTAGCATGTGACACTCTCTGGTAATCAGCAATAACAATAACAAATACTAACTTCATTCCAGTGCAGTGTCTTTTTAAGACACCAAAAGTATGCCAGAAACACGAACTAGCATTTATTTGAGACCATAAAAAATAGCACAGCTGCTTTTTTATAATGCAAAATGAGTCACAGGGGGATCAACAACTACGATCAAAATTCACAGCCCACAGATAACTAAGTTATCCTACATTTCTTCAGACATAATGGCCATTTTTAATCACAAGAGCAAATCAAACATCTAGAAATAAGATGAAAACTGACAATAGATGTTGATTAAAAAAGTCCAAAACACTCTGGCATAATTTGGTCTCTATTGTATCTGACAATTTTTTAGCACAGAGTTTGCATCTGCATAGAAATACAAAACTAAATGAAAGCCAATACACAAAGAATTCTCTTACTTTCCATGCTGGTTTTTTCTGATATACTTGCTATGATAGGACATGTGGTCACAGTTATAAAATCTGAATTTAATGTGTTAAAAACAGTTTTAAGACCCCTAACAGATTTATCTGTGCAAGCAGTCCTTATTTTTCCTCAAAACCAACAAATTTTGCCACTTTTAATATTCCTGCTGCAGCCATAAAGTTGACCAATATCAGGCATTATGAAAGACCATCTTCCTTGATGATGGAATCCTTTAGAGCTGAAAGCTCATTTGAACAATTCTGAGAAGCAAATAAAACATACATTTTCAAATGAGAGATTATCCTGAGCTTCTCCCACTCACATACCCAAAGGCCTCACAGCGTTTCTGGTAGATTTCAACGTGATGCTGCAGAGGAGCAGGGTCACTTTGTCCAAGACGATTAATATCAAATATAGCAACAAGATTATCAAGCTTGTAAAAGCCAGCAAAGGCCATTGCCTCCCAAACAGAGCCTTCAGATAACTCTCCATCTCCAAGCAGACAGTACACTCGATAGCTAGAAGAAATTAAAAATGAAAATAAATTAGGTTTGATGCATAAGCACTATTAAATCAAAACTCCTCCAATAATTCATAGTAAGAATTCACTTCATTTTTCTATCCCAAACTCAGTTCCCATTGTTCAATGCATTCACCTCAGCTAAAGTTACATAACCTTAGACAAATCAAATTAAAATAGTTCTGTTATTATGAGCTGTTACACATTAGAAAAATAAGATGAGAAATACTGCACTCCTTTCCAAACCTTTGTCTCAAAAAAATCAAATCTTAAGCCTCCCACTGCAAGGCTTGACTGAACAGGCCCATTGAACACTGTCACTGTGACTCAGCAAGATCCTGAACAATGCAGGGACAGTTACCTCTGCTTCCTCCTTCCTCCCATATACCCTCTGGAAGGACAACCAACAGGAATTAATTTCAGGAAGCTCTAGATTGTGGATGAGCTCAGGTATGGATTAAAGCATGCTGCATAACAAATTCAGAGTTCAGGAAAAAGATAACCAACAGGCTATGACTTTGTAGACTATTTCTCCAACCACTGAAGCCTTTTATTTAGGTAAAACTCAGCAGGAGTACTGCCTCATCTCTACCAAATTCAGCCACAGCATTTGTCTTTTATTACCACTCTTCTTCTGGATGACAAAACTTTGTCATCCAGACATGTTTATTACCCACTAAAATTAAAAAAAGAATAGTAAATTATCTTTCTAATATATAATTTTAAAATAAAATAATTGAGATGGCTGTCAGTGATTTTTTTTTACTCAATATGAAGCTATAACAGACTTTGATCTGATTCCTACCTGCCTTCAGCTAAATGTGAACTCCTTGCACTTAAGCTGCTCTCCAGTGCTGCACGCAAGACCACCTTTTCCTTTTGTCATGTAAGCACTAGTTAGATTTTTTCCACACGTAGCATCTGCTAAACTCAATTAAAATCAGCAAGTCATCTTTCACAGAAATTATTTCAAGCTAGTGAAGTGTAGGACACATTAACTGGGCAGCCTATGCTCAGATGTACTAGAACTGTCAAATAAAATATATCAACCACATCAGGCTATTTTCCTCCTCGTACAGATTTGCCTTGAGACATCTTCTTTTCTTGTGCACAAAACAAATGGCAGGAGCAGTCATTTTTGTCTCTATGGAGTCAAGTGCCTTTCTGATAACATTTTGGAGCCCTACTTTATGATTCAATTATGCTATTATTGACAATAACAGTTCCTTATCTAATGTTCTCCATTATTTGTCATCTGACTTTGAACAGACCTCCAGCTTGCACTTTCCTTCTAAAGGGACACATCCAGTCTCAGAATGGGTATCAGTTACTGTCTGGAAGTTAGAGGCTCCTCCAACAACTCCCTGTCTTCTCTGTTCAGGAACATCAGCTTGCAATGCTGTCAGGTTACAAAAGAAACACACATATGCACTAATTGTTGCTAATCTTTAAACCCTTGGTAGTTTCACTGGCAACAGCTTTGTAATTATCTATCATTTAAAACCTAAATTTGAAATCAGATTTGGGCATGGAGGATGGAATAAAGGAGAATGAATCTATCTATCTATCTATCTATCTATCTATCTATCTATCTATCTATCTATCTATCTATCTAATTTATTTTAACAAAATTTTCCTGTTGAATGCCTATAATCATGAAGAATGAAAATGGAATTACCTGGCTCTGTCAAAGAATTTGCCAGTGTATGCCATTCCACAAGCAGCACCAAGACCCTGCCCAAGGGATCCAGTAGCCACATCAGTGAAGGCTTGTCTCTGAGAATAAAAAGACAACAATTATTTTTCAGTTATGAAACAGAGGAAGTAATTTCCAGTGCTAGAAGATGGTTCAGCATACACCAAAATGCAGCTTCTCAGCCATAACAATGTGCAAGTCCCTCTAAATCTTGCCTTGAACTCCTGATTTCCCTGCAATGCAGGTTTCCTTCGTGATGACTGTCACAAGCTAAGTGGGCTCTCTGAGGGGGAATGGAATCACTCAGCTGTGCTTTGGATGGCAACAGTTAAGAATTGATGATTTTGTGTAAAAACAAATCAATTGAAACAATTGGCTGGGAATGGAAAGACCAATAAGGTGGGCAAACTGGGTATAAACTCTTGAAATACCTCAAAGCTGCTTAAAGGGCAAGTGAAGACTGGATGGAACTTTACCTAAACATTTATAAAATGGAAATACAACCCCCATACAGGGCTGTAAGGAAACTTTATTACAACAATAAAGGTCATTTTTACATGCTCATTCAAATTCAGTTGTGAAGCCACAAATGCCATCATCCTTCTTAGAAGTCTTTATCTTTCCTGTACTGTACAGCTGGCAACCAAAATTGCTGTGAAGTACATACACTTGTTTCACAGAAAACATACTTTCATATCAAAGATTATGAGCACTCACTGGCACTGGGTGTCCTTCTAGGACAGAATCAATTTTCCTCAAGTTCAGTAATTCTGCTTCCTGTAGAAAGCCAGCCTCTGCCCAAACAGAATATAAAATTGGTGCTGCGTGACCCTAGAGAGAAACAGAAATTGTAAACAAAACACAAGTTTCACAATTCCCGACTATCAAGACAAAACGCTACAAAGCTGACAAACCCTGAAATCAGGTTCTTGTGCCCATTAGGAAGGCATGGAGTTATTAAACAGTTTTACAATGCACACATCCACACTGATGCTTCTTTCCAAGTTCCCCTGGCCCCTGCTTACAGCACCCCAGCAAGATGAGTGGTGTTATCTCACTAGAGCTGACTTCAATACAAATGTACTCAGGGTTGAATGCAATGAGTGACAACAGGCGAAGTTTTAAGCTTTGTACACTCAGACCTTTGTGGAGTAGTCATCTTCCACTCCTGGAGTCATCAGGAGTCAAAAGAGCATGCAGAGGTTTGAAGCCATTTAGCAACTCTGGACAGAAACACTGATTAATTAGAGAGCTAAAGTAAACATGAGGAAGTGACTCTGAGTGCTTCACCACCTCAGCATCAATGCTTGCTTCTCACTCAATTCCTTCTTCCAGAGTGGCCACCAGAAATGGCAACAGTTAACATCCAGCACAAGGCCATTCACCATGGGCTACACAGCACTACTGTGAGCCACCACTTGAGGAATTCTGACTCAAAGATGGAATGTGCATCACTGGAGCACTTCATCTGCCATGTTTTACATCATTTGCCATGTTTTACATCATTTGCCATGTTTTACATTTTCTGAAGGCCCCTTACCTGCCTTTATGTCATATGAACACTATATTCCTGTGATTTGCAAGGGCACAATGTAAAAGGGGACTGAAACACTAACAGCCAGCACAGATTGGGGTTTAAGTGTTTTCTGACCCACAGTGGCTTCAGATGTAACAGTGACTTTAATACCATATTGACACAATAGGAATGCAAACTACAAACTACTCACTAACCTGCCCTGTTTCATGTAATGCTCCCTGAGAAGCTGGCAGCAATTAGTGCCCACTGTGATGTGGCTGCAGGTAGAACAGCAGGGCTGCATTTAACAAGAGAGCACAAAAGCCAACTGCAACTGCCTTGTTAGAAAAATAAAACAGACCTTATTGCATCCTGATAGATTATATAGACAATATAATATTTATTATTTAACATTGCAGCAACTTAACATAGTGGAGCTAAGACTTATCAGGACACATTACAAAGACCCTTTTTAAACTGTTTTTAACTTATGCTGCAACTTAATTCAGCCAACTTCTTTCTTTCTGAAGCAGACAAATTCCAGGCTCTCAAATATTTCCCACAGACTTCTCTGTGGATGTAGGTGTATGTAAGAACAAGTGAAAGAAGACAAGTCAATTAAATCTACAGACAGCTCTTTGCTAGCAGGCTGCAACAGGACAGCAAACCAGTAATTATTTATTTACCTTTGAAAGAACAAACCGGTCGTTGCTGGCGTTTCTGGGGTCTTGCACTTTGTACCTCATGGTATGGAAAAACAGCACAGACATAATCTCTGCTGCACTGCAACATGATGTAGGGTGGCTACAAGTCAAGAAGACCCAAGATTACCATTTGTGTTACTGTTTGCTCGGGACTGCATCTTTAAAATATCACTTTATCAGACCCCACCTCCTCAGCATTAAAATACACAAATCTGAAGTGTTTGATAACCCCTGTGCTGTTCCCCCAGTGCCAATCAGCTGTACTTTGAGACAAAGGGAGCCTCTGGTCTGGTTGAAGTGGATGTTCAATCTAGACCCTACTGACAGCTCAAGGACTTGTCTTTTAGAGCTCTCACTTCTTCTCCATGCCAAGGACCACCACCTGAAGGGGTGGCTGAAGCACAGGACAGTCAGACACAGGCTGTGTCAGCCTGGGCCTTAAATCAGACTCCACTGATTTATCTGGTGGCAGAAATTCACACCAGAGCAGAGGAAACAAGGACAGCTTTCCACAGAACTGGAGCCACTCAGTGAGTGGAGAAATTAAAAACATGGCATCAGGATTTGTTCAGGCTCTGAGCACATGCAGGGATTGGTAATGCAAGATTAACTTCTACAGAAAGTTCTGGAACATTTATAATTGTATAACTTAGGAACCGTTTCATTGTACCACATTAGAGCTGACAGAATAATAATTCTGATTTCTACAGAGGACATTAAATAATGCAATTCTTGTTTTCATCTTCTGCTGAAACTGGATATGGAAATTTACTGTCTCCAGTAAACACCCAGACACATGTTGTAAAATACTGAATTGCTTAATCTTCAGCTAAGAGGGGAACTAACATTTTCTACATTTACATCTTTATAAGTTTGAAATATTGTATGAGTTGGTCTATCAAACATTTTTGAGTATCTGGTATAGTCTCTCCCATTGAATTGTCTGGGATAACAGCAGCATGAATTCATACTTCGACTATAACTTGCCTTAGGAATACACAGGCCCATTTCACAGGCAACTGTGCCATAAAGTACCAACAAGTGAGTATAAAGTTATGTGAAGAGGTTATGCAAATGGCAAATACAGAGTTATTCCATGACAAAGTGTATTTTGACGTGCAATAGAAGGGCACACAGTTACTTTCATTTATCTACATTACTGCAATTTACATAATGATCACTGTAGTTCTTATGAACCTGGAATAGATGGCACCACTTGACCACTTGGGAGTACCAGCCTTGGCTTTTCACTTGCCATAAAGCTTAAAAGGGGTAAGGAGGCTCTTTAAAAACCTTTATTGAGTATGGAAAATAGCATTTTTCAGATTTTACTGGTGTAAACATAATTCCTGACATCAGCCATTGCTACTGAAGTACAGGAAAGAGGATGATGAATAGTGAGGAGGTTGAAAATGCAGTTTCATCTCACTTCCTCTTCTACCAACATTTACTTTTCATCTTTAACAGGCTATTCTTCAAATACTTGATCCTACTTGTAAAACAGGACAAACTGACTATGAAAGTGTCACTTTTGTTTCCTACATGTACATTTACCATGCATGTTAGGATTAGACAACACTTTCACTAGAACTTTAATCAGAATATTTTCTTTTGATAGCAATAAACCTTCCCGCCCAACATCCCCAACATAACTGTAATAAGAGAATAAAAACATGCAAAACACTAGCAAAATACAAATTGTGGTTAGTGTCCATCCCTTAGTAAGTACTCACACACAGGGAACCAAGAGAATTAGCTTTAAACCATGGTTCAAACATATTAGTAAATATTTATGTATTTGAGTTAATCAATAAGCCTTACATGCTTGTTTAAAGCTTTCATTCCTTTAATTTTATTAACTTTATACTTAACCATACTTCTATGAACTCCTGGTCTTGATTAAAAAAGTTTTAAACCACCTAAAATGGTAGCATGTGGAAATAAAAAAAAAGTAGAAAAATTTAATAAATTACCTGAAAATTGGAAAAAAAATCTTGTTAAAACTACAGGTTAATTAAATTAATTTCTACTATCAGAAATAACAAAAAGCCCTTAACTTTGAAATACAGTCCTTCAGTAGGAAACCAAACCAAAGTAAACTAGAACACCAAAATCCTGGATCCACACAAAACAAGGGTAAAATAATGGCTCCAAATTAGTTTTGTGGTGTTTTTTATTACTGTGCATCAACTGATATTTGTTCCATCTACATGTGTCCACACAACTAGAAAAGGTAGTGGTGGAAAACTAAAATGGAACACTGAGTCAAAACCAAAAAAACTGAAGAAAAAATAATCTGCAACAAGTGATCACATCACATATTATGAAACTTAACTGACTCTTAAGAAACTCTTGCAACTTCCACTTTTAAGAATGTATCCATCCTGCTCTAGGAAGCCAAGACACTGTTTCAAAACTGCAGAAATTTATCGTCAGCTACGGCAGAGACTCTGCCCATTTCAATGGAAATGTGTGCACTACTTATCTAAAAGAAAAAGCTCTTCCACGCCCCAAAGCAAGTATGTTCAATCTTTACAACTAAGCTAATCAAAATTTTTTTGCCCACATAAGTAGTTTTGAACACAATTTTTTTTTTCCAGTTCACTGAATTTTTCCACTCCAGCTGATGAAATACTCAAAGTGATGTGTTTGAGCAACTTCAGGATCAGACTGACTTACCTCTTGTCCAGACATAGACTGTACTTTCTTTTAACAGAAGGTAAAACAAGTAAAGAAGAACCTCCTGCAAGAACTGGTGTGACATATCTACCACACCACCACTTGTGTTGCAATACATGGCACAGTTCACAAAAATTACTTCCTTGAAAGTAGTAGGCAGGTCCTGTTTCTCTGAAGTGCTTTTATTGCAAGTATTTCCTTCAGTTTTTACAAAATACACCTTTAACAAACATGTATTTCCTTAACAAAGTCAAAGCCATCATGACAATTCACATTTTTAATTAACTGTAAGCTTCTATTTAAACTTGCATTCAAACATCTTTTCCCATCCTCAGTGCACACCAGCAATTTAAGCAAAGCACACTGTCTCAGTTTTTGGAAAACATATTCATAATGCACAGCTGTTTTGGAAATGTACATGCTTTGCCTAATTCCACAACAGACTGAATGTCTTTTGGGCACATTACTACACCATCATCTTGGCAACCAAATCTTATTAAGAAAATATATTACATATCAACAGAATCGTCTCTCAAGAGCCCATCTTTCATAATCTGCTTGTTATCAGGTTGTGTAATAATTTCAGACTACACAACTCCAGTGGCAGAATAAACCAGAGGGATTAATGAAATGCCTTTGTGCTAGAAGGACTCAGTATTGTAGCACAGATGAGCCAGGGAATAAAAAGCTTGAGTAAAACTACTTTTACTGTTTCTTCATCAGTATGGTGAGAATGGTTTTACTGGTGAATTTCATGGACCACAAAAAAAAAACCCAGAGGCTGTAGTATGATCCTTATTCTTTAACAGCACATCAGACAAAACAGAGAAATCATTTTATCTGTTGATAAGACAACTGATACCATACATCCCTGTGGCCTGCTTAAAATACGTACTGGAAACTGAAGGCAGAAGCCCAAGCTCTACAAAGCACAATTTTTCAATTTACAGTTTCAAACAGACTTGTGTAATACTGTACACTGCAGCTCTGAACCAAATCAACAACTAAAAGGGCAATTGTTGGGTATCCCATACTTCTCTCTCCAGACTGGACCCAACAAGACACAGATTTGTAAGAAAAGCACTGCTCTGACTTGCTGAGAGGTTTCCCGCGTCCAACACCCCATTTCACAGGAAGAACCACAGCAGCACTTTCATTTGCTGTTTGCAAACGAACGAGTAAAGTTCAGCTTCCAGAGCCATGTGAGGAACCTCATGCCAGGCACAGAGTGGGGACTATAGACGCAATTCAAAGAAGCTTTATAATGTTTTACACATCACCCGCCTTCACACAAACCTCAGCATCCAAGGGATTCCTTCAGATTTTTTTAAACACTGCAGCTAGTTTCAAAGAGGTCCAAAGGAGGAAATTGCAACAAGACGGGATATATGTAAAAAAAAAAAAAATCCCAGCACTTTATATGGAAGCATTCATATATTTTTTAAGCAGAAAAAATGGCTTTAATTTTACATGACTAGAAGTGGATTGTTTGCAGAGATTTTTTTTTTTCCATAGGTAAAGCACGATCAAAGAAAGGATAACTCTGGAATCTGCACACATCAGAGCCCACACTAAATCCTGTCCAGAGGCCTGAATAAACTGCCCATTGGAGACCGCGGGCATTGCACAGATAATCCCACTCGGGCTCACTTGAAATTCTGTGCAGAATTAGTTCCAACTGACGGGCACGCAATGAAAAAGAAGCCGCTTGCGCCTCGGGCACAAATTCTTTGGTTTCCAGTCCTGCACCAACTTAGCATTCCCGGCCTCTCTCCCAGTCACAACACCCGCCGGCACCGGCGACCGACGTGGCCCGGCCCGGGCGGGCTCTGCCCGCGGAGCCCCCGGCCGCCATTTCCACACGTGCCACCTCCGCATCCATCAGCGCCGGGGCTCCGCGGGGATCGGCCCTGCCCGCTCCCCATCCCCGCGCACGCCGCCCCAGCGCTCCCGCGGGCGGCACGGCCGGGCCCGCGGCACCCCCGCACCGCGGGCAGGAAGCGGACCGCGGGCCTGGGGGCTCTGCCCCCGGGGCACCGGAGCGTCTCCGGGCAGCGGGAGCCCGGCACGGCCCCTCCCAGCACCACGCCGAGGCCGGATGCAGCCCCGGGCTGCGGGAGCGCGGCTCCGGTGTGCGGCCGGGGCTGGGTCGCTGCACGCCCGCCTCCCTCACTCACCCGGAGCCGGCCGCGGTCGTGGA
>VXAX01004168.1:232552-272289 GCA_013399835.1 Leptocoma aspasia
ATCACCCAGTGCAACCCCCTGCCAAGGCAGGGTCACCCAGAGCAGGTGACACAGGGACGGGGCCGGCTGGGTTTGGAATGTCTGCAGGGAGAGAGACTCCACGGCTTCCCTGGGCAGCTGTTCCAGGGCTCTGCCATCCACAACCTAAAGAAGTTCTCTCATGTTGAGGTGGAATTTCGTGTGTTTTAGTTTTGGCCATTGCTCCTGTCCTGTTGCTGGGCACCACTGAAAGGAGTCTGGCACCATCCTCTTGTTACCTGTCTTTGAGATGTTTATATGCGTTAATGAGATCCCCAGAATAAACAGGCCCAGCTCCCACAGTCTCTCCTCATAAGAGATGCTCCAGATCCCTCATCTTTGTGGCCTCCACTGTGCCTCTCCAGCAGAGCCTTGTCTTTCCTGTACCGATGTGCCTCACTAGGGCCGAGTACAGGGGCGGGATCACCTCCCTCGACGTGTGACCAGAACCCCTGACCAACCCCTGCTCCAGAAAGCTGTTGCTGAGGGTCTCCACCCCAGCCTGTTCCTGTCTCTAAAAGAATGTTACAGTATCCCACAGCTTAACAGTAACCTGCTTCTTCCACACAGGAGAAACAGTAGCAGACTTGCCCAGTGTGGCTCCCTGTCAGGATATAATTCATATTTCTGTAATATATGTTAAAAAATTTGATGAACACAGAGACTTTTGCATAAAATATTGGCTTCACCAGCCATCAATCAGCCAATACATTTTCTCTATCAATTCTGAACACTATGACATTAATGCTAGACTGAAATAGGCAAGTAAAATTCTTTATATTTGTTCTAGAAAGCTCAAGTAGCACTAGAAGTCACAATCTAGAAATGAAAAAAAAAAGGTTTATCAGTCAACAATGACAAAAAAGTAGTAGTGCTAGGTTTGACAGTTGGAATTGACAATCTTAAAGGTATCTTCCAACCTTGATGATTCTATCGTTCTAAGATACCTCAGATCTTGCTTATTAAACCTGGTATTCCTGCACTGCACTCCTGTATTTCAGTGTTCTGTCCAGTGGTAGTTTGTCCTAGAAACTGTATTGTATTGATTTAAAAATATTAATATAAAATAACAAAAGAAACCACCTCTAGGTACAGAGCATTCAGCCATGCTCACTTAGCAAACTGCCAGTAGGAAGTAGCATGTGAAACTCTCAGCAAGGTACAATAAAACTTTTTCCCATAAACTAACCAATTTATTAGAAGAAATAAAAGCAGACACCATTCCCTTAGCTTAACTGTTTTCTTGAACTGTTTCATCAGTTGTCTTCTTGAAAATCCTTTAAATAAAAACCTTCAGAAGAAAAACTAGACTGAAAATAGGCCAAGAAGGATAAAACAGACCCAAAGAACCAGACCTGACAGCAGCAAAGTGCAGAGGTTGTTCTGGAGAGCACAGTACAAAGGTTAACTGCTGCAACTGCCATTTGCTCTGCTCCAGTCTATATCCAACCTTTCCCCCCCTTCCCCTTTCTGCAGAACCAGTTACCTAAATCTTTTAATTTCAGTAATACAATTTGAAATGATATGGACAATAAAATTGGGAAATGGTGGAGCCTGATGAGAATCACACAAGCCTTGGTTTAAATTTAGGAACTCTGAAGACATGGGCTGTAATGCCAAGAGCTTTCAGTGGCAGAGCAGAGGGCCAAGAAATGAGGGTCTTAATGCACTTTCAGGGTCATTGTGCAGGTTTCCTCTCAGGGTACAGAAAGGTACCTTGTACACTTGTAAACCACTATGTTTAAACAGCAGCTTGGAAATTAAGTAACACGTGATAGCTAGAAAGTAGCGACTTGTGCAGGAAATCATACCAAGGAGATCTAGCTGAGGAAACAGAAACAGGAATGCCAGACACCATGAAGACAATCAACAGCCATTCTTAACAGCAGTTTCCCCACAATATTCCTGTTAAAATCCATTTTGCAACAACAAGATAGGGACTTCTTTTGTCCTCCTGGAGCTCTGATGCCCAAAGGAATATTGTCAGTAGGGGAGTATGAAAGATCTCAAGAGTTACAAGTAGCATCTATGAGAAATACTGTTTTTTTTCCTCTTCTCTTGCAAATTTTAAAGTATAAAATCTACCCTAATTGTTGGTGAGGTAACAGTAAATTCAAACCTAAGTTCCCTGTACAAGATCCTTAACTGAACCCTACATATGCTACACACCAGCAAATATCTCACTCGGGATCTGCTTGTGCCATTGCCTCAAATATGCCTAAAATCAAACTAATGTTGTAGAATGAAGGTGACCAACTTCTCTGAGCTTGTTGCACAACTTTTCCTCTTCTCCTCTGTCTATTTGTGCATCCTTTCCACAACCTGTCAGCCTTCTCAAGGCAACAGCACACTTGGTTCTGTCTGCAGCCATATGGTCAGAAGGTAAGACTAAGGCACCTTAAGCCACTATTTAGGATCAAGTTTCCTGATTGTTCCCTGCTCAGTGTGCTCTGGCTTTCTCTGCTGAGCAGTCCCAAAACTGATGAATAGGATTCCTTTCAAATAAAGATGAAACAGAAGATTCAGTCTGAGAAAGCAGCTAATACATCCCAGCTGTTGATGAGTATTCAGTTCAACAGGACAGACAAGAGCCAGTCTGGAGCAGAATTCAAACTCCCTTATAGTGCAGATGGGGAGTCCTCAGCAGTTTCTCATGTGCTCTATAGACCTGCTCTACTGGAATCTCCTGCCTGCTGATGTAGTCAAAGCCACAGAACCACTGAGCTCTGTACCATGCTCACTGATTTGAGAGCAGTTGTTAAAATACTGGCTGTGCTAAGGAAGGGAATGACAATTTTTCTATCACTCCTGCTGTTTAAACTCTGTTCTTTAGACAGATGTTGACATTTGGCTCTCATCTCACTGACACGGAGTTATCCATGTGAGTTGAGTGAGGTTAGGCAGGATAATTTGGTCTTCTCTAATCTGTGGTTTAGAAGAGGTGCATAAAGTAAATTCTTCAAATGAGGCCAAGCATAAGTGAAATCATGTTTATGATGCCAAACTCCACAGTATTTTGTATTGACCAAAGATACATTCAGGAAACTTGGCTGTGCACCTAATTTCAGCTCCAGAAAACAAATTTCAAAAAACTTCATAAATACATTTGCACCAGGAAACTAAAAGCTTATTTTAGACATATGGCTACTTCATCTTTCTGGATGGCTGGAAGTATTTACAAACATAGGAGAAAAATACCAAAATGGAAGCAGGTATCATGAAAACAATGAAGTAATTTCTACACTAAATTTTTGCTTCCAACAGATTAATTTACTCCCTGTTTTCTGTCTATACAGTTTAAGATTAAGAGGTGAGCATTGCCAGGCTGTTACTGTTCTTCTCTGCATAAATCATTGATAGTGGCAAAGTGAAATGACAGTCAACTAAAATGGAGTTCAGTGACTCCCCACTGCTTTGTCAATGTCCTTTGTTTTCTCTCACAATTCTTTAAAATATAAACTGGCCAGATCATAGCCTTGCTTTTGCCTTTGTTGGCCCAGGCTGATTCCACTCTTTGGCTGAAGAGTAAGGTCTGTGGTCAAGTCTCTGTGATCACAGTGATGATGTGCTCTTGAATTGCCTTGTAGGGATGGCACCCTCACAAACTGTCCCAAATGTTCTGGCAACAGCAATCTTAGCAAGTGCCTTCTCTGGCTGGACATAGGGTGCTGTCTTGTTTCCCTCCTGTAAGAAAACAAGGGGGATGATCTGGATCAGTCCAGTGTTACTACAGCTCACGACTTTTCTTTCCTCCATTGTTATCTGAATGGCAAAAAGACTTTAAGACAGATTTAGACAATGTCATTGGGACATCACTGCCCACAACTCCCCCTCTGTTCCCTGAATCCTTGTGCTGCATCACCAAGTGCTTATTGTGGTATTGTGTTGTTAAAACAGCAGCTCAAGCATTCACAGGATGAAATTCCACCTTGTGTCTGTGCCTCCACTTTGATCTACTGAAGAGGCATGTTATTTCTGCAACTCTGACTAAGCGTGATGGACTGTAAAGCAATAGCTGAAGTCATGGTATACATTGTCATACAACAGTCAACATTTCTTCCACGTTCCTGGGACTTGCCTCTGAAACCAAGTACAATGTGATTAAACCAAGGATCCAAATGTATGGACAAAGAGTCTTACTTCAGAACATACAATCACATCTCGTTAGCTTCAGTATTAACTACTAGACTAGAAGCTTATTAAATTCATACACAGGATAACTGGATTTTTCCATCCCTTCGTCCACGTTTCGGCGTCAGGGCATTATGTGCAGCAGAAGCATGAAAGCTCAGCTATGACTGACATTTGCTGAGATACTGCAAAAATGCATTGCTGACATAAGGACATGCAACCCTGTTTACGAGAGCAGGAGCTGCATGCACTCAGCACTGCTAGAATTCAGGCCAGTTAGCTACCATGGGGCTACGTGCCCAGTTTTGCCTTAAAAACTGTTCTCAAAAGATTGCCACATCCAAGTCTAGTAAGAGCTCATCACTACAAAATCCAAACAGTAGTGAGTAAAGAAAATGTGTGGAGGTGTGGGAGGAGACCAACAGGCTGTGCAATTGCAGTTTGAGCACTGTATGGATTCCAAACTGAACTGGAATTGCCAGTCACTGCTGTCCTGGACTGTAACCTTGGCTGGTCCTGAACACCTCCACGTGTTCAGGGAGGGTTTCATTTCATTTGCAGAATACCTTTAAATAGAGAAGTGGAATTCCACCCACTGTGGAATTGTGGTGGAATTCCAATCATTGTAGCCTGATGGATGGGAATGCAGTACATTGTCAGACCAAATCTGGTGCTGCAAATTTTCCAGAGACTCAGTCCTTACTGTCAGATCTCACTCAAAACAAATTCTGTTCCTTCATCAGTGACAGCAAGTGGTTTTAGATAAGCACAAGCACACACTCAAGTAAACACCCTGTGAAAAGAATATTCAGTAGGCTGTGAAATAATGATCAGCTCTGCAGTTCCCATTGGAGCATGAAAAACACTCTCAACATCCTTTAGCTGCCATAGAACAGCAGTTTGTGCTATACAGACTACAAACAGCTATAACCAGCAACCTGGAAAATGCAAGGTTCTTGTGCAGCACCTGATGCAGAAACATCCAGAAGGGAAATCCATCCACATTTGAAGTCTGTAAGAGCAAGATACAAGGACAAGATACATACAAACAGAATAGATTCATAGTTCAACTCAACTAAAACCTTCTCCTCAGCTGACAAAATTGTCTGCAAAAGGAAGAATGTGTATGGGAAGCTTCATAACAGAACAGACCAGTTTTGAATTACATGCAGGCAAATGCTGAATAAAAACAATTTCAAACCATAGTAATTTTTATATTGCCTCTAAATAAAAATGTCATTTACTAAAAAAAACCAAACCCAACCTAAAAATTGCAACGCTTCCAAAATATTATGACAATTTTATGATACATGAAACATGTTCAGATTAAACCAAATAACTTGAGACACGTCTTACACAATAAGATTTTTTAATGTCTATCTAACATGTAGCCTACCAGAGAAAAACCAAAGTATTGTATGTCTCACACAGTTAAAAGGAACTCACAGTGACTAGGTTTGGGCAGTATTAAGGAAGTATTTCTGCTAGCAGTGCAAGAAAATTACAGGATTTAAATCAGTTTGCAATGCTAATATTGCAGTATTTTGGGGTATTTGGATTGGTTTAGTATAACCAGTTAAAGATATTATTTACAAAACTATTTAAATTTATAATCTGACTTTTCACTTGTTGCAATTTCTTCAAATTATGTTAAGATAAATATGAAATACTTATGCAGTAGGAGTTTGAGGCCTTTGCCTGCATCTGTGCTTGAAAGGCCTTCTGAATACATAGATATTCCACAGTTACTTCACCATGTTTGCTTTCTCTATTTGATTCTTGACTCAAGTTCTATGACACTCTTCAAACAAGCTCTCTTTAGTCTTTGTTTAAATGAATATCTATATTCAATTAACTGAATTTGACAAAATTAAAAGGATAAAGTTATTGATGATGTGATTGTGTGAAGTGAAATCTCCCAAACAGCAATGCTTTCATAGGGTGTGCACATTTAGAAAGAAGGTGTCAGAGAGCTGTAATGACCAAATAAAGCAGGATTTATTTGTGCTGTAATGCATAGGAAAGTGGAAAAAATCCTCTTCAGCCTGACCTCTGCAACACAACAGGTTTGACTGTTCTCGTCCTGTGCAAGAACAGCTGCATTAGAAGCCCTTTGAGAAGGAAATCATTCAAGAAGGGATGAAATGGATTGATGCCAGAGCATTCTCTCATTATGCACCACCAGCACATCCTTCTACATGCAAAAACAGTGACTTCAGTTAGACATGAAACAGATTGTTCAGCTCATCTTCAGTAATAACATTATTTAGCTGCTAATGAATTTAAGGAAGAAGAAAAAAGAAAAAACCTCTGATGTCTGTGCAGCACAACACCAGTAATTGTAAGAAATTATATGTACTGCATGAAAACAGGTATAGGAGCAGTAATAAGATCAGGCTTTTAATCTAAAATGATGTTACAGATAAAGCTACATCACAGGCTCAGGCACTACAGACTATGAATCTACATTACTTTTATATATATCTGTTATGTTAGCAGTTTACCTCAGACAGCTGTCTTCATATCTGAAAAAATATTAATTTATTTTCAAACCCTTATTAAAAGTACTGCATTTGTTTCTAACCAAACCTTTGGGTTCTCTGTAAAAGCTTCTGTTGTGGCAGGATTTTCCTACTAAACCATTGAAAAGTAGAGTTCTCTCTTTACAATGGGCATCCTGTGCCTTCCATCCTGAAGATCACATCAGGAGCAGGACTTGCTGTAAACCACAGCAGGCTCTGCACACATCCAGACCCTGCAGGCTTCAACTGCACTCTTGTGCCTCAGTTCTTGTGGGGAGTTTAAGATGACAGAAGGTTCCTTTGCTGCAGTTTTGTTACATGGGAGAACTGTGTCCCCAGAGGACAGGAGCAAATTTGTTTGATGCTTAAAATGCAAACCAGAGAAGGCACTCAGCATCACCCATAAATGTCAAACCTACATGAGAATGCTGGGTAACCTGCTCAGCCTCTCTGATCCCTCTTCCCAACCACAAGAAGCACGAGCAGGATGTGCAAGTCATATGCTTTCTAAATTAAGACCAACATACAGTTTTGTATACAGGAGCCAGGCTGGGTGATCTTTGCTCTGGAGATGCTCTTAAAAGCTTCATAACTTATTTATGAGGAGAAAAGAAAAACTTGTGCATTTACATCACATCCCTGCGTGTTTCCAAGAAAGGCCTAAGGGCAAATACTTTCATTTCAGCCAGCATATAAAGCTTATTCTTTTGTGGTTTTATTTCCCAAGGTTGATTTTGTAAAATGAACCTGCTTGGATTTTAAAAAATGGATTCTGAAAGAAATATTTTTAAAGATCTGTTTAAAATGAAAGACAAAAGGCAACACGGTATGAGCAGCCTTGTTCTATGTAGCAGATTTTAAACTGTAATGGAAGGCCACCAGGCAAAGACAAAAATTAGGGACTGCTGTGATCAGTCAACTCCAATGTGCTGCCTCATTACCAGAGGTTAAAAAACCCACAGCAGACCTGAAGAATTAGAGCAAGGAAATCATGCCTACCCAGTCATTTTCTGAGCACACCCTGAAATATTCCAAATTCTTACAGGCAATCTGCATTTCAGCTTTGAGAATACCTGAAGACATGCAGCAGTATGGAAACAAAACTGCAACTTAAATTCTTCTGTCCTTCAGGAAATACCTTCCCAGTCCATACTTTTCTCTCTACAATATCCCCTTTCATATTTACTTGAACTCTTTTGCCATTCCTTCCCTTTTTGTCTTCTCAGGAATCTTCTATTCAATTGTCCTTTCCCTCTTTATTGCCAGTGCTCTTTCAAAAATGCAGCAACTGATAAAAATCTCTCTTCACTGCCCTCTTTTCTCAATGTTTTTTGAGGCTGATTAGGAGTGTCTTATGAAAAAATTTGATGCATAACTGACAAGGATGAGCTTTACAGTTCATGCCTGTATTTTAAGTTACAGGTCTATCACAGAAGTTTAATTCTCCTAAATGAGTAGGTCAGATCAAAAAATAATTCCCCCAATCAAAATCTAGGAGATGAAAAAAAACCTGATTCACACCTCAAGTTGTGGCAAGGTAAGTGAAAAAATTCCATTACTGGGCACTAGAAATATCTTTCAATAACATACATATATAATTTCTTTAATTTCTAATATTTTGATTAGAAAATTAAACTGAAGAGAAGTTTATCTCAGCTGTAATAAACACTGTTTAGTAACTTGAAGGCATCCTATTAACAAACGAAAAAAACTGTATGACAGGTTTCTTACTCTCTCTATATATAGTTAGTGTGTATATATATATATATATATAGTTAGTTAGTAACTTTGGTTCTACCCCCAGAATGGAGTAAGGAATTTGAGTTTCTTCTCTGGAAAATATTAACCCTAAATAAAAACTGAACCTTTCAGTAGGCTAATAGAACTCTAGAAATAAAAGGAAACATCACAAGATTTTAGGAGGTGCTGAAACATTTGTTTTGAAGTTTTATTACAAAAATATATTTGCAAACATACAAAATTTTGGATGAAAAAATGCTCATTCTTAAACATTTATGCAATAACTTAATAACTGCAAACATACATAGGTGCTATAAAACCCACACCATACCGAAAACGTTAATGATGCAGTATCTACATTTTTTGACTTAAAATTATTCCGGTTTCCAGAAATCTTTCCTGAAGCCCTCCCTTCCCCATGGTCTTCATATTGAGAGAACATGCAAATGGCTACAACTGGTGCATATGCAGAAGTGATAAAACTCAGAAATTACTAAAAGCACATAATGCACATTAAAAAACCTAACTAACCATATGCCCATACACTGAATAGATAAGAATAAATACACCACCAAATCAGAGATACTGCAATTTTTCCAACTTGAAGTGAAAGGAAGATATTGCATCTTAACATTTCTGTAACATTGCCAGACAAACATGAGGTGATACATATTGCACACATTCCTCTTGTTAAGATATGCTGTACAAAGCAACCCAAATACCTGGCAAAAAGGTGGCTGATTTGCTTAGAATACTTTTAAAAACAAAGAAGTCTCAAATTAAAGTTTGCTTTCCAAAACATTTCAGAAATTCTATCAGTGACTACACATGGCATAATGGATTTCAGAAATAAACCAAAATGAAGCAATTAGAAATGCAAGCAAAATGATACATCCAGCAGAGAGTGTTTAAATATTGAGTATTTATACACAGAATTACACATTTTATATTAAATCAGGATGAATCACTTGAATTTTTTTATCACTCATTCTGCAAATCCTGTTCAATTTGGAAACATATTCTCCTTCTAAAGTTACTGTTAGGCACCTTTCATATAAACTTTGCATTGTTAAATAACAACAGATAAAGTCTAACTACAAAACTGAGAATTCTGATTTTCCTGAACAACTCAGCAGCTGTAGGTTTTAAAACTGTCTTTGATTAGGGAAAAAGTAAAAATCCAAACTCAAACCTAAAGTAACTTAATGTGAGCCACAAAAAACATGCTTAGCTAATAACTGGAGGAGTGTAGTCTGAACTAGTCATCTTTTGATTCCCAGAAAGAATAGATAAAATCCCCATTAAGCCAGCAATTAAAAAAAATCACTTGAAAATGGCCACAATCATTTTCTGTGATGCCCCAAGGTAACTTGCTACTCACTGGTTATCCCTACATGTAGATAACACAAATCAAGCACTTCACCAAGCTATTCAAACTTATACAAAAATTGAAAAAAATTAGGGGAAAAGGTTTTTAAATACACAGTCCACATTAAAAAAAACCAGCTTTTACACTGTAATTGAACTTGTGTTTTACAATGAGCTTTTTTTTATAAAAGAGTCTATCTGTTAGAGCCACTCCCCTGGCACTTGTCGTCACTCCTCTGCGTTGGGGGGTTCCCCTGCCTGCTGGCCCCACACAGAGCTTGGAACAAACTCCTGCGCTGGTTCAAGGGGTAAAGTTTGCTCTGGACACTACAATTTCAACTCTGGTTCTCTGCCAGTTCATTTGGAGAGTTTGGGCAGGTAAGTAAACCATCAAACTGTTGCTACCAGGACACTACAAAACCAAAGTGAAGGATCTGCCAACTGCTTGTTTCCAGCTGCCCAGAAACCTTCACAAGTTAAGGATATTCCAAGTATTATTACTTTTGTATATGCCTGAAGAACTCAAAATACAACTTCTTCCTATCATTTCTCCAGATCTTTGGATATGACTGTATTTAGCAAACAGTACCAATGTGCACTATCAGCTTCCAGCATTTCTGTTCTTACAAACTTTTATCAAATCTTCCACTGAAGAAACCAGAAGCTGTCCATGAGAAGTTACAGACTCCATTTTTGCTAAATCTAGGTAAGAGCAACCCTCTATTTGGCTTAGACTGTCCATTTTTGTTCAGAGGAACTGCTCTCTTGTTTGTCCCTTTCAGTGAAACTTTTCCTAAAAAGCCCAACATAAAATCAGTTTAGACCTTGAATCAAACTTGACTCTCACTGTTCTTGTGCACACACAGTATTGGAACATCAGAATTTATGGAAGAAGCTCCTATCTTCCTTAAGAAGTCTGAGTTAGTATTGCTGAATTCAAATGCTACCATTAAATCCAATATATTTCTTGATGAATGCACATTAGCATCTTTCCCTGAATCTTGAACATTTTCTAACAATATACTATATATTTTAATTGGAAACACTGAACTCAAAGGCTGAGAAGAGCTTTTCAGAAGGCAGGTAGTGCTAACCAAAATATATTTTCCACTAAAAAGCTAGGAAAAAAACTAAAATAGTTCAAATACATAAAAACATTTGAATGTATGTAAATATTTGTGGTATCTAAAACATCCTGATTTGTGAACAAATCACAATTAAAGCTCAATTACTAGCTTCCAATGAAATGGCCATGCACCTTGACTATGTCAACATCAACTAATCCTTAGGAGATCTATACTTACATATATGTTGTAAGGAGCCAAACAGTATTTTTCTTCATATTTCAATAGTGCTTGAGGGAAAAGAATGAAGCAGTGCATCACAACTCACTACAGATTATCTCTTTACACAATAACCCAACACTTTTCTACTGAAAAAGCATCTTTTAAAACTACTATTGCTGGAAAAGGTTGGGACCTGAACTCAGATTAATCACCTTTGCATGCCTTTAAGAAATAAATACGACCCATGGGTAAACCAACAGAGCAGCATAAGAAAGTATAATTAAAATTTTTCTGATTTCAAATGGGAAAGTACCCAGTTAAATTCTTAGTGAATAGTGACTTACTTAATCACATATACAAAGCAGAAACATTTTAATTAGATAAACTTCAGACTATGAAGTGTATGCTAATTATTTGGGGAGAGGGCAACAGAAGAAAAGCATGCATTTGCTTCCCATTTACATAGTTTTCAACACTGCAGTTCCAACACAACTGAGGAGTGAAAGCCAACTATGGTGTGGTCCATCCTTAAGCTAAAAGGGAACAAAATGTTTAAATTTTATCAAACACTGCTGAACCGGAAGGGAGTCTTCCAGTGGTGGTCTCCTAACTATAAATTTAAAATGAGAACTTCAACATGCAACTACTTTGTTGCTTAAAAATAAAAAAGGGTACAATCACTGAGGATTTTGCATATTTCAAATTTTGCCTTTTTAGAGAAAAATGGCCTTACTCACTTGGGTGTTTTATGTCAGTAACAGAGAAACAAATAAGATTAATGAAATATTGAAAGGATGAATTTACATGCATTAGCTAGAGACTGCCAATGTATTGAGTTAATAATATTTTCAGACCTTTTTTTAAAGATTTAGCTCCAATAGCCTGGCTTACAGACCCTTTCCTTCCCTACACCTGCCAGCTTAATCACAGGCATTCTGCTCTCATTTTCCTTAGTCCTTCACACTGGAACTAGGTTCCCACAACTGAATTTGGTTCTGGTGTGCTGTAGTGTACTATACTGTGCATTTGCTGGTTGAAATAGTTTTGAGTCTGTGATCCTTGAACAGTGAATACAGCCAGGAATGAGAGCCAGAGCAAACATTTGCACATTCACTTAATGCTAATGAGAGCTCAAATGCAACTTAAGTCCCCTCCCCAATAAAAAAAAAAAGGTTTGCTGGTGATGATCACAGTGAAAACCTAGATCATTCTGAGAACATTACTTTCATAAGTATTTAAGGAATAATCTTTCCTAACAGGTTCAAATTCAAGACATTGAAAACTAAATAGTCTTTTACAAAAATATTAGTTTTATAGATGAGGCATAATTGTTTCTAAAATGAACATATTTAAAGTAGCTTCAGCTTCAATTATAGCTTAACATTGTCTGTACTCTTGGTGAGGACTTGCAAGTAGACTTCATGGATAGTGCTGAGAAAACGGGAATCATTCTGCAGGAAAAATAGAAATACATTAGAAACATAAGTGAAAAGATGCAAAAAAAAGTTTAATGTAATGTCACTTTAGTTGTGGTAAGGATTCCTTGAAACAGATAAGGGCAGGAGCTGTGTGCCTGCACAAAAGGTGCTTTTGGAACATACACAGGCTGTGAACCATGAAGCTGGGCAGCAGCTGAAGGCATCACCTCTGGATGCTCAAACAGACAGGGCTCACTGTGTCAGCCTGGCCACATTTTGCTTCCCTCCAGAGTCCAAACCATAGTCTTAGGCACAAAGAATCCCATTCTGTGTAAAGGCTCCCAAATCAAGACTGCCTGAGTGTCAGATGTGATGTCTGTCAGGCAGACCAACCCGAAAGGGACTGCAGTGTGCTCTACAGGAATTCCCAAGTCAAAGCATGACTGGGAAGTGAATTGGTTTAATCTATGGACAATATTTACAGGTATTTCTTGAGTCTAATTCCTTCAAATGACAAGTTACAAAACTGGTATCTGATCAGTTAGCTTGAGGGTATAATGCTCCCTTTACAAGATCTGAACAGCAATTGGTGTCCTGCTTAGAGTGCTGTGTGAGTACTCCCATGCTGCAGGATATGCCTATTTTGGTCTTCATTCAGCTCCCTCTCTGTACAGACTGGTGACAAATATCCCTGTCAGCTCTGTAAAATCACCACTCAGAATATTAGCAGGTGAGCTCAGTTCCAAGATTAGTTTAAGTCTTTAATTAGAAAACCCATACACACCAGTAGAAGAAAAGGTTACATAAAATGGAACAGATAAATCAGGCAACCTAATGATGGGATCTGGTAATGACTTTCTTGGTCCTAACAACTTGGCCACTGGGAAGATATTGTTTGTTATTTTTAGAGTTGCATTTTGGGTATAAGCTCTACTAACACCAGCATGGAGTGAGCAAGAGAATCCTGAGCTAAGAAAGAACTGTTTGTCATTCATGGCAACTTCACCATGACATTAGAGGTCAAAATCATCTCAATGCACAGCTGCTCCCAACATCAAAGATTTAATTCAACAGAACTTTTTAGTTCCTAAAAATAGCAGAGCTAAAACTTTGCAATTTCCATTTCAAACAAACACACTAAAAGTAAAGATGAGGAAAGGTTCTAGGGAACTGAAAACAGGAAAGCTTTCCTTGGGGAAGTGGAACGCTTACAAAGACAGCAAAATCAACTCTCCCCCATACCAGCTTCTACTACTGCAAGTTACTCCTCACTTGTCTACAAATTCATATGGATGTGAAAGGACACATCCCAGGTACTCTGTTCTTCTAAGTCTTCCACATCTCAATCAAAAGGAGCAAGCTGTGCCATACTCTGTGTACAGTGTGAAGTAATCTGCCCTTTCCAACAGAAAATAACATCTTTTATAATCTTGCAGGGCAAAAGGAATTACAGGGGTACAGAATTTGTCAGTGCTGCCTTCTGTGCTTGGAACCCCATCCCTCAGAAACTGAGCTCTGTACAGACACTACCTTTATTAGATGTATCAGTGCTTCTTGAAGCTGAGACCTACTGAGAACAGTAGGAGGTGTAGTCTGAATTTCTGTTGTTCCAAGTGTTAAAGGCGAAGAAGAACTGGCTTTGTTCTCCACTTCAGTAGCTTTTGTAGCTGATTGCTGAAACACACTTGGAGACAAGAGCACTGAAGGCGTTACTGTCGTCGTGGCTGTAACAAACTGTGGAGGTGCAACCTGTAAAAGAACAGAAAATTAGTAAGCACTGTGTTCAGTAAGAATGAATGATGCTGTAAAGGCTGGAGAGATAAGCATAAAGAAAATTATATAAATTGCAGCCACAATTATTCAGTCAGATATTGCAGAATAGCTGCTCTTAATCAAGAAATATCTAACTATGAAGATTAGTGTTAGTACCAATAGTACTTCTCATTTTCAAAGCTGATGAAGGTTGAACATTGAAGCCTTGAACATTCTTGCATGCAGACTCCTTCTTACTCATGTGGTTGCTACCTTCCAGGATTTTTAGAACATAACACATACAACAAAAGTTGAGCTTTTCACCTAAGTAATCAAAGGAGCCTGCAGCTGTTTTTGCAAATTGTTTTCCTTCCGAGTTTTCAGAAAGATCAGTCCTGCTTCCTGCACCCCCACTTCGTGGTCTCCCACAAATACTTTACTTCAAATTTGAAGTGCATCTCAAACATATTTAAAGAGACTGCTGAATTATAATTAAAGCATTGGACTACACTGAAATATTCTCATTCTGTTTTCCTTTGGGGGGATGTGGGATGGAAATATTTTGAGGACCATCTTCCCACCTCATTGTTCCACAGGTCTGTCTCCACTTCATTACAAAAATGCACATATTGCCTTCACCACTTTTTCATTTAAACATAAATTGCACGTTTATAGGACTATTACATTTGCATCAACTGGACATGAATAAATGTCCTCTTTGAGTAACTCTGACATCTCCTGATAAGTGCAATCTTTATTTAGGCTGAGAATCTGTTTCTTGCTCAGGCTTCCAGGATGACCAATGTAGTGAAAAAAAAAAGAAAATAAATAAGCCAATCTCACTCCAAAGAAAAGCAACACTAAATGTGATTTGTAAAGATGTTTGGTATGTCAGCAGAAAGAGTTCCCCTTGGATAACCAACAATCTTCAGAGGAAAAAGCCCTACAAAGCCATCTAAAGTTAATGTGTATAAAATAACATCAACAACAGCAGAACCAGGAAATTGATTTTCTTGTAGTCAAAACTGTGAAGACTCAAAGCGTGGGATTTCAGCTGAAGACAATGTGTTTAAACTGACAGTTTACTATACAACATGCACATGTTTCTTAAAATTCCCAAATCCATATAAAATGCTTTTAATTAGGTAATTATTTACTAACTGGGTAATGAACAGACTGTAGAGCTTATTTTATAGCAGTCCAGCAGCTAAACCAGCATTTTACTTCAAGTAGGGCCATTTTTTTTTGCCTTCACAATCAGATCTGGGCATGCTACTAAAACTGCTTTCATGGAGTGCAAGTTTGATAATGAGGCAAAAGATCTGAAAAAGGAGTGGGTGCATAAGGGAAAAGCAGAAATACAATACAGATGGTGTCCTAAAATGAATATAAAACAAAAAGGTAATTAAAACCAGTTCTTGAACACTTGGATACTATCAAGTTATTTTGTAACTGCAACCTGAAACTTAAAATTGACATTATTTTAAACTGTTACCCAAGGCAGTTCTAAGAATCTTAAATCTGCTTTTAGCTTGCTAAAACTTGCTATCACAAATTTTGCAGTAACAATTACTTGCCATTTTTTTTCTCCACCTTTAATTTTTTCTGCTTTGTATCTGTTCATAAAATATAAGGTATCTCAGGAAAACTGAGACACAGTAAGGCAATTGCTTTTTAAGATTGCATTTTAAGCCTCTGGGGTGCTTAATGTTGGGCCAAGGCTAATAGACCCTCCTACAATATTATGGCACTAGTACTCCCTGCTTGCAACATAAAAAAAACCAGTTCAAATGGAGGAAACTCAGTGCAGGGCTGCAAATCCAAAAATGTGTTTTCATCTCTGCACTAGAACCAACAATAAGAGAGACTGTACAAGAGCAGTGTATTGACACCAACTCCCCCTTCCTCCAGTACAGTTCTGTTTCAGAGCAGCTCCTTAAATATGGTCAGTGGCTATTTGAGATATTAACTGGGTACTGTAGCTGGGTTTTTTGCCCTAAGAAAACCCCTAAGACCAATTAGCAGAGGTACTTATCCACTTACTTGACTCGCTTTAGACAAAGTTTTCGGCTGTGGAAATACTTCTGATTCCTTGTTTTGTTGTACAGTCTGAGTTAAGGAAAAACAAAAAAACCAAAATTTACAGGTTACCATCCACAGCTCAATTTCCAGAGGTAGTTCTCTGTTTTTAAGAAAGCCACAAAAATGCAAATTTCAGTATTTTAGATATAATTCAACCAATTCTGTAAAACTGATATAATCAATGGGAAGCTGGAAAAAGAGGAAAAATCTGAATTTATGTTTTATCCTTTCAATATTATGGCAAACCTATAAAGCCATATCTCAGTGTAGCCCACAGGTACCCACAGAAATGGGTCAAAAGTGAACGAGTACAAAACACTCAAAGCAAAATAATCAGAAAAAGGAAATTGTTAATTTATACTTTCAAATAAGGTACAGGCCAGACTTCCACCACATCACCTCTCATCACAGTGCTCAGCCTGCAACCTTCTGTCCCTTCTCAGATCCTCAGCTCTGAGCAATACTTTTCTGACACAAGTACAGATGAAATCTTTAGGACTTGTTCACCCACTAACAGCAGCAGTTTGAAAAACCCCCTCCTCTACAGACAGGCCTGTCACTGACAGCAGATGCTAATAATACAAAACTATTGGGACTGGATTTCTAACTCACTATTCAATCAATAACACACAGTGGAAGTCCTTCCTTATCTTCAAACAGCTAATATAAAACAGCAGAGTTTTCAAGGGGAAAACACATGTAGTCTAAAGCTTCATGGATATCAAAGCCCACAGAATACCTGAAGGGGAGAGATTATCTTGCTGTTCAAGGCTGATGGCTTACTGTGAGATTCTTTGAAGCTTTCTGGTGTTGCAAGTTGGCCAACCGAGGCAGAGATGTTTGGTGTTAAGGGAGTCTTAGTGAGAGACTGCTGTTGTGTTTGGTCATGCTGTGGGGTCAACCTGAGTTTCTGGAGAAGATCAACACTCGTATGAGATGCATTTGAGACAGTCCCTGTGTTTGCTGTAGTCAAGGGTGCTATGAGCTGGCTTTGGCCAGCCATGAGATTCTGTGGAGCGTGGTTCACTTCAGAGGGTGGCTGATTCACCAGTGGGGATATGGGCTTGGCAGCTTGCTGCATAACTTGCATTATACTGTTGCTTTGTTTGAGGCCAGGAAGCATCTGAGCAGGGCCAGCTTCCATTGTTGAGGCTGAATTAAGAACAGGGCTTAAACGAACTGAATAGCTTGAAACGTTTTTCATATCAGGCTGGGAAACTGAAGCTGGAGGTATTATCATAGGTGTTAAACAGTCCTGCTGATTGGCACTGCCTTTAACGCTCGGACTTTCACATTTCCCCAGGGATTGTTGCATTACTGGTGACTGGTCAAAGGAAAAAGGGAAAAGCAAACTGTGCTGCTCTCTGGCAGATCCATCTGTCTGCAGCTTCTCCATTCTCTCTGGATTGGGATATGGAGCTGCAGGCTGTTCCTTTTGGACAGAGGTTCCAAACAGCTCCTCCAAAGTCAGATGCTTCTGCCTTGACTGAAATGGCTAAAAAGGGAGAAGAAGTTTTCAGTTTAGAACTAGACACGGCACTGTGCAGCTCACACAGTCTATTACAAATTCAAGGAAGTTAGGAGAGACAAGTAGGTCAAATACATGTAAAATACAGTTTGGGTATCAAGGGTGCCCTATTCATAGGAATTCGGGAATAATTTAATTTATGAGGAACATCCTGGCTATGTACGGCTTTCCCTTACGGCCATCTCAGGACAGTCTCTGCAGCAGTAGCCAGGAAGGGGGATGGCTATGGATTCTGTCAGGAACATGGCACCTGCCATCATCCACCAGCCCTAACTACACAAGGCACTTCAGGGAAGTGGAGGAAAAAACATACATGTTGAAAAAATCCTCACAGTATTTACAGAAATGGAAATAGTTAAATGGCCTCAAAGATGGGAAAGGAACATAAAAACCAGAAGCTGCACAACTGAACTAGCAATACATGCCTAGACAGTTTTCCTTGACCTAGTGCAGTAGATGTTACAATAGGTAAGAGAATTTATGTAAACCTAAACATGTATCTCCTTGAAAAGTGTGTATATGTACACAGTTACATCTACCAGTCCTTTAGTCTCTCCCAAAAATATACATCTAGCTTACACCACTGACATTGTTAGAAAAATATTGTTTTAAGAATATCATATTTTGCTGAAAATATTTTAAAATGTGTTTCAGTAAAGAGAAAATAAACAGCTATTAACCAGTGATCTCAAAATTTTCCTTTTTTATTTTGAGGTTGCACAGGACCAGAAGTTATGTAAAACAGCTGGACTGAAATACAACATTCTGTTCAGGAGACTGAATGGCCTGAAGCACAATTCCAGTGTATTCTGATGGTATGTCTAAACAAAGATGCCACTTCACAATGACAACCACTGCACCACGACACTGCTCTGCTGGCTCTGATCTCAGAGCACAGAGAACAGCAGCCAAGCACAGCAGCACAGGTGCCACAAATAGCCCAACAAGAACTCCTTGAGCTTGAAGTCACACTGTCTTTTGCCCAGGTTACTAATTTCTACTGTCACTCTTACTCAATTTTAGCTAGTTAAAAGACTTTTAATTTTGGGGCTGGGACATTCTATAGTTTATAAACCTTGTTAGTTATGCTAGGAAAATTCTCCTAGAAAGTTGTTCTTACTTTTTTCCACTGATCCTACTGTCCTGGAGACCCATCCTTCAAACATAAAGATTCCATTAAGACAAAAATCACTGTTCCAGATAATTTCAAACTCAGCTTTAACTTCAGTATGATTAATTGACCAGCCTTCCTTTATTAATACACTACAATAGTCAAGTAATAAACTGAAATCTCTACCATGCCCTGATCCAAGTCAGACTGCATAGCCTCAAACATCAAGTCACTTTCCAGCATGGAGTATAAAAAACCTCTTTTGCCTTGTTTGGTTGAGGTGTACTTTGAGCAGATCATCAACTCAGTGTGTTTATGAAGACCTTTATCACAAGGGGATGCATAAAGGCCACAAGGTCACTTTATTTGATAGGAATAGAATGCTGCTGCTCAGAGGGTTTCTCCAGAAATTATTTCAGACAAATTAAGCTTTATAGTCCCAGCTCTGCTTATTCATGGTTCAATACCAGTGTTGTGGTTCAGTTTTGCAGATTGCTGGCACAGAAACATTTCATGATACAACTGATTTTAATTTTGAATTGCCAAGATACAACACTTAACGACACAATATCATACAGAAGACATTTATTTTTATTCCTAAATGTGTGGTATCTTTAGCATGAGATGAAGTTAATCAACATGCAAGTGTGACATTTTGGAGGGAATTTAGCAATCTCACTGTATTTATCATATGCACTCTAATTTTTTATTTCACTGACCATCTATTTTAATTAGATGAAAAATGTATTTTTACAATTGAAATGGAATGTTTTTCCAGTAGTCTCTCAGTTGTCCATGTTACTAAAAATGTGGCTCAGAATCAACACATTTGAGATATATTTGAACCCAGTTAACTGGCTTTACAGGATTATCACTTATGTTACCCAATTATTTTTTTCCAGTATCTTTGCAGCTATTATTTTAAACAGCTCAACAGAATAAAAAATATGACATTTTACATGTTCTATAAATCAACTTTCCCTTTAATTACTTCAGAGCAATTCGTTAGAATCTTATCTTTCCAGTTTTTCCTTTACTAGTTATTTGATGCCTGTTCTGCAATTCCATGCACTATCAGGTGGAGCATTTCAGCTGATTTTGTACAGTCTACATGGAATGACCCAAAGCAAATATGTGCTTTGAAAGCAAAGCCTCAGGCAGCCCAGGTGCCAGGTCTGCAGGCATGGCATGCAGCAAGCACAGCTGGCTGCCAGGGGTCACTCCATCACTGACCCAAAAACAGAGGTGCTGCTCAGGGGCTGGAAGGGCTGTGATAGAAATAATCCCAGCAAACTCTCCACCCCCCATTTTAGATCATTAACTGTTGCTACCCTACCCCTAAATCAGATCCCTGCTGCCCAGCCCCAGCCCTAGCCCAAAGCAGGAACTATGACTACTCCTCCAAACTTATAACTTATTTATAAGTACTAAGTGCAAATTTGCCCACGTTTTCCTAGGGGATTTCATTTCTGGGTCATGGTGATTGATTGCACCAGAAGCACCCCGGTGAACCAGGGCAGGGAGAGGAGTTTTCCATGGGGCATTTCCGAGGAGCACCCGCAGCGCCAGGCCGGCGCCCACTGGGTGGCACTGCAAGCAGGCCCACGGCACTTCCCTGTTACAGGCAGCTCCGTTACTGCACGGGTTACTCACTTTTTCCTGAATTTATCTCTACAAAGTCTTGTATGAAGCCCCAGCTTCCTTGTGCAGCCACAGCTGTGGTTCTGAAGCACAGACAAACCTTCAGTAAATGTCAGAGACAAAAGACCAGGGCTTGAGTGTCTGAGTGAAAGACCTGACCACCAGGCATGGTCACCTTTTCTTGCTTCTTGTCTCTCCAAGTCACCCCACACATGACCATGGACTGACTTCTCCCAGAAGCCAAGCTGGCCCATTTAAACATGGGTATTCACAGTAGTGTGGACACAGCCTCTTATTTTTAAAATGCCAAGTTAAAAGACAGAATTTAGGATCCTAAAAGTCTTCCAACTCATTTGTTTAGCGATATAAACTGGGCAAACACTGAAGGCATCCTAAGAAAAAAATCAATTTTGGTACTAAAACAAGGTACTAAATAAAAAAAACCCCTTGTCTAGGGTTGGATGAAACATACCTGCTCTTGGACTTGTAATGAAGGCTTCTGTTCTGAAGGCTCTGTGCTTTCTGGCTTTGGAGGATTTGAATTCTGTTGCATTCCAGAACTTGATATAATACTTAGGTCACTAATCTGATTCTGAGGAGGGAAAAAATGAAAAAAAATTAATATAAATACATGAGTTTTAGTCTACATTTACCCACTATACAGTCCTGTTTATATGGCACTTGGGACTGAAATTCAGATGATATACACTGCACTGTATATATATATATAAGCACTGATTTTTTTAAGACACTCTGGAATTCACAAATCTTAGGAAATAAAAATCATACCAAGACATCTAGAATCTGGTATGCAGTCATAAAGCTTTTACTCTTTATTATTTTAAGAAAAACAACAAGAAAATACAACTGGCTTTATACTTTTTCATTAAGGACAAAAATTATACATTAAAGAAAAGATGGGCTTTTTGCATCCTGTATCTGCATTGGCCACTAACAGAGAAGTTTGCTACACTTCATTTAATCAGGAACCCAAACTAGAACTGCTTAAAAAAAAATCGTGTCAGAAAGCACTCTAAGTGGATGGAAAGACAGCTTGTCACTGACTTATTTCCACCAGATTTAACCAACCATGTATATTTTCAGGTGTTAATTTGGTTTTCCGTGAACAAGGTAAAACCAGACAAGAGAATTTCATTATAACACAGTATGCTTCAGATGGATTTGACTTTCATCTTTAATAAACATAAAAATAAACAAATATAGATCTTCTATTACCATTAAAATCACCAGTGGAAAAACCCAGACTGTAGAATAATCCAGCTTTCAATGGGTACACCTGATGCATATGATAGAGCTCAACCACTGGTATGACACATGATGATTGCTCTGGTATCTTACCCAAAGCAGTAAAATATGGGTTACACTTTTTAGCAATGGATTAAAAAGCAATCTGAGCTTTATTCTTTTGTTTTCAAATTCTAATTGAAAGCAATAAATACAAAATCAAGCCTATATACTGTGATTTAAAAGAGGAGAGAAGCAAACTCTCGCATCTTTCTGACTTTTAGCCACTAACTTGAAGGTCAAAACTCCTTGTGCCTGAAATGCTGGAGGCCTCTTAGTTATAAAATCAGGAAAGGCAGAGGTTTCTTTTCACAAGAGGATAAACTGCAGTAAGTTTCCCTGTTCAACCTGAAATACACACACAAAACCACACTATAAAAAGCATCCATTCACTTCATTAAAAAAAAAATCTCAGAGTTCATTCATTTTCACATATGGGCTTGATGTAGTGTGTACTTGAAGGATTAAGCTGATTTGGAATCCTAGATTAAAGCACTCAGACCTTCATAAATCTCTTTTTCACTCCCTCTGCCCCCTTCTCATGCTGACACTCCGCCAATCTCATGTGGGCTGCACACAAGGATTACTGTATGATCCATCTGGAATGTACCAGCAGATAAGTACTTTCTGCTCCTAAATACAATTTTATGCATAATTACCAAGTGCCATAAAATTATTAAAAAAAAAAATTAAGATAGGGAACATCTCTCAAGAAGCCATCTTCCAAACAAGTTGGATACTTCATCACATTAACATTGGCACACATTGGCTACAAGAGCTCCAAAATTAATGTGCCAGCGGTTTGCTGCTAAAGCTGAGGTGGTCAACAGAACATTCTCCAAAGAAGTTTCCTTGAAATGTGACAAACATTGTTCAGTTCTGCTTTTCTGACAACTGTACAGCACTACAATCACAGCAAGCTCTGATGGGATCACCATGAACAGGTCCATTTATGGTTCATGTACACACAGAAAGGAAATGAAGTAATTATTCCGGTTTCCCTGGTGTTCTAAAAAATACCAAGAAACAAACACACACATATACAAGAAGAAGAAGAAGAAATAAAGATACAAACCCCTCAATTTTAAAGCAGCTCTGCTGTAGCCCCTGCCCTGCCTATTTCACTGTTGTATTAGAATTTTACTTGTCCACCGAGCTTCATCCATGATGTTTAGGAACTTTGTTTCTAGCAAAAGCTTTTCAGTACTCTCATATGAAAAAGATCTGAAAATTAGCAGAGAAGCTGGAATATCCCAAGTCATTCAACAGCCATCTGTTGGAAATGTGTATTATCCAATACTGCAAGGACAAAGAAGGAGAAAGGCTTCATCACACCCAGGAGGGCACTACCAAAGCTTTAAAAGTGGCGTGGGCTTTTTCCCTTCTTTGCACAAAGACTTAAATTTCTTCAAATCTGTCTAAATTGATACACCACTGAAAGATGAATCATGCAGGTTGTGGTGTTTCCTTCTGTGATCTCACAAAAGCTGCTACTTGCACAATGCTGGCCTTCATACAGACACACCTTCTCCCCAAACAGCACCGACACACATTCCAAATTAATTTTTTTTCATCTGTATTTTAAAGCATTGAAAGAACATATGAGTGATTTCCAGAAATTAGTATCTAGCCTGGGTCAAAGATACTGTATTGTTCATCACATTGCCCTGACCTTGATGTACATCAGTGACAGGTGAAGTTGGCTCATACAAGGTTTAATCCACATGCTTACTCTTTCCTCCTCATCCCACACTGTATCCTAACCATCTAGAATCTCACAAAGACTCAGTTCCAAGTTGTCAAAGGAACTCTGCAGCACAAGCAACTCCTGGAAGGAATCAAGCACTGTACAAATGTGCTCCCTCTTCTACCAGCAGCACAGGCGCAGAAGCCACACCACAGTTCTGCCATGCAATACTCACACACTGCTTTACTATGGCACATTCCTGTATTATTACTCTAGGGAAGAGGCGTGTTCAGAATCTCTGCTTCCATTTTTGGATCTCCCACACATTACCTTTATATTCACCCTGCATGTATGAATTTGGTCATCATGACTATATAAAGTAATTCTTTCCTAAGAGAACTAAGATTTCTCATTATGTAATCTCATGAATTTAGCACTGGCAAAGGATAACGGACTTTTCCTTCTGAGATGAATTATTTTATTAAAGGGAGAAACAGTAGACAGGACAGAAGTAATAAACTGGGGAACAGAAAAACAAAAGAACAGTATTGTTACACTTAGTCTACAGCTAATAAGAAATATGCTTCACAGAGTCTACAAATGTAGTGAATGACTCAGTCTCTAATACCACAGTTCATCTTTTGAGACTAAGAAGAGACAGATGCTGTTGAGCAGCATTTTTATTTGCTATTCCTGGAGACAAGATTTTCTCACAGCAGGAGAAATCATTGTAAAATGGGTTCACCCTGCTACACTTCAAGTTGGACCACGTGATCAGGATTCAATCCATCTTGCCTGAAATCACAGAACGTTTCCTAGTACAATGTTCCTGAGGAAGGGAAAAACACACCACTCTGAAAACAAGGCTGCTGGAATTATTGCTGGAACTATTGCAGAGACTACCCACCCTTTAAACAAAGCACAGCTGATGTGCTAGAAACTTGCTTCCAGAAAAGAGACATTTACTTACTCGTTCATATTCATCCTTGGCTTTACTAAGCATTTCTAGGATGTCAATGGGCCTGTTTTCATTGCAGCCATTGGTCCTGCTGGGACTTTTTCTGTCCTGGGAAACTTGCTGAGACCTCTGAGCTTCTTGTTCAACCACTCTGTAAAAAGAAAGGAGAAACAGGATTTAAAATTTTAACTAGAGTTTTCTTTACTGCTTTTTGCAAGATGTTAAAAGTACTCTCAGCACATTATCCCATTTTTCTGCCTGAATAAAAGCCTAACACATAGCTGACCAAAATTACACAAGTTTTCATTTGCTACGAGGTTTATACAAGACAAATTGTCAAATGGTCTGTACGAATTACCTCCCATTCACAGAGCACTGGTCTGTCTCTCACAAAGTTTGCCTACAGTAAACACTACTCCTTATAAAACTCTCATGTTTAGACATTTTTACAATGAAATATGTGGACATCCAAGCATGTGATACACAAAAAGCACACGTTTTACACCATAGACTAAGATACAATTTTAATCTTTACTTCCTAACATGCACTTTCCCATTTTTAGTCAAGTCAAGCCATATCATTCAACAAAATCTACTACCAAAGAGTCCTAGTTTAGGACGAGGCCTACCATTATGCAACAGACACAGTGGGAAAGAAGAGAGCTGGCTCACACCAGATGTCTCTGGAATCAGTCTGCAAGAGGACTTAGAGCAAGTTACCCCTCACACCCCCACCTAAGGCTCCAGAAAGAACAGCAAACCATTTCCTTTTCAAGCTGTCCTGTAGTCATTCCAATTACCTGCATTACCTTTGGCCTATGGTTCATTTACCACTTCTACTCCACCTCTGCCTGCCTCAAGTATCCAAAACCTTCAATCTGAAGGACAGGTAAGAGATCCAAGAAGCTGATGTGTACCTGGTCATTTCATTAATAAAAGTAAAAGCAGCATATACTCCTAATCCATATGCAGTTCACAAGATATACATGGCTGTGCAATGCACTAAAGCTTATCCTCTTGAAATAAACACACACCAGCCTGTAATCCCTTCTTTTTTAAAGCCTGCATTAATCAAATATGTTAAGAAAAAACAAGCACTGTAAACAGGGCAGAGCTCTGGAACTGGCATGTCACTTGAGACCTCTGATGCTGTGGAACTCATGGCTGAGGGGGGAGCCAAGAGGTGCCATCACAACAATCACAGAAAGTGCCAATCATTCCAACCTCCAGTTTCTTTGGGTCAGTTAGGATTCAGGACAAACTCTAGATTTTATAGACTGTAATTATTTGTATGTACCTCTATGGTGACAGTTCAGAGGAAAAAATAGTTCAAGTTTTGGATATTTCTTCCCAGTTTTCTAGCTACCAAGCTTCTTTACTTCACTAGAGTTTAGCTGAAGAAGGGTTAGATTTGGCTTTTAACGACTCAATGTTGCTTTCAGAATTTTTCATCATACAAGCTGGTTATTTAATCAGCTTCTGATTACTTCTTGCTTTCTCTTCTGTACGTAGTAGTCACCTGGCAAGGTAACTCACAACAGGGAGGCCAAACTAATCCTGGTAATTCCTGAGAACTGCAGCATGTGTTCGTTTGGATGAAGCAGCTCAATACTCCACAAGTGTTTCTATGGTGACACCCTGACAGAACATTTTGTTCTAGCACCTCACATGGTCACCCAGTCCTGCCTTAGGACCTCTCTAAACTCAACTCCAAAACTAATGATGAGAAAGAGCAAGGTAAGAGATTCAGAATGCTTTGCTGAGATGTTAAGTGCCAGCATAATTGTATAAGTAAAAAATAAACACTTCAGTTAAAAGGAAGATTCTGGGCAAAGTGAAGTCACACATGCTGCCTGGCAGGCAAAGCAAAGGCTTCACTCTTCAGACTCTTCTTTTGCCTTAATTAGGCCTAAATTGCCCAGAAGGTTTCAAAAAAACATCCTCCTGTGAAAACAGTACCCGTAGAACTCACAGCAAAACACCTTCAAGGAGTGCAGGCATTTCATAGAAATGTTTCATAAAAATTTCTGGAAAACAGTTCATAATATTTTTCTCTTGTTCATTATGAAATGTTTGTTACCTTTTTAAAGTTTACTTTCTTTTTGAAGAATAACAAATTCTCATCTAGGTAATTGTCTAATAGCTCAAACTCTGTCTTCTGCACATCACATTTCAATGGTGGTGATGGAATAAAATGTGAAACTGCAACACCAGAACTCTGATATTCTTTCCCAATTCCAGTCTGCTGACTGTATCTCAGAAGCCACTTTGGGTCTGAGTAGTGAAACAAGGTAAAAGAAGCTTATAAACTAAGCTAAAAATAACCCCCTACAAACTTATAGGTCAGAATGCAATAGTTTTCTCAAATATTTGAAGCCCTCCAGTTTCTGCCCTACTTCTTCCAGAAAGGTCACCCCTCAATCAATCATCTTAACTTGACACAAATTAATTGTTTCTGAAATCAGGAGTTTGATGACTCCCATTAAATGTTTTAATTTCAGAAAATTCTAGAATTCTTAAAAAAAAAATCCATAAATCAAATACCTAAATACCCTTCCTGGAAGGGAAAAAGTCAACTAATGCAGGTCTGTACACTGAACATGCTCTGTGTGCAATGCAGGATTAAATATTTTTAAAGCAAGGCCTGCTGTTTCTTTCCATTATATCAGATAGTGGAAGAGGCACACATTCCTCCAGGGACACAGGAGCTGCTGTGGCAGTTTGTTGAAGAATATCTGGAGTTACAGCATTGAAAATATACCTGGCACAACCTCACAGAAAGGCAGGGGGAGGGAGAGAACGTGAGAAGTGAAGTCTGTGATTACAAAGCCTAATTTACTTTTCTTTTCAAAGATAAGCCACCAAAATATAAATGGATGGCCTGCAATCTTGTTAATTCAGTCTGGCACAATAAGGTCAAGTCAAATGCAGAGAAGAGAATGCAAATCTCCTTGAAACCATTTATGGTTATGCTTTTAAAATGCTGAAGTATTATAAAGGCAGTACTCTTTCCTATGAGTGATTAAGAAAAACTCCACCTTAACAAAAGGATGCAAATTCAAATTTCCACCCCAAAGACAAAAAACTACAGAACAAAATTAATACTCTTGGAAGAAAATGTAAATATTGCAATCCAGCCAAAGGGGAAAATGTGCATTATGGACATGGCTAGACTGCTCTGTTACCTGATTACACTTTGTAAGACTCCTGAGGTATCTGTAGTCTATAATTTGTGCTACAGTGACCAGACCAGTTTGACACCAAATGGACTCAAGGTTTGCTGTCTGAAACTTAGATCTGCACTGTAGCTGTGTGGGACAGAAAAACAATATGGTAGAGTTTGATGGGTTCAGCTCTCTGTCACACTTCAAACATTAACCTGATGGCTTTAGATTAGAAGAGAAAGCCACGTCCTTCTGATGCTCTGTTTATAAAGAGGAGAGGCAGTAGATGTTTTGTTATTTGTTTTGGTAACAGCATCCAAGAGTCAGTTTCACACAATGTTTTTCCATTAATCCTTATAGTTAATCCTTAGATATGGACAAACCAATTAACAGTAAGAAGTCCAACATAATAGGAAGAAAAAAATAGAAGTGGGAAATGGGATTATCAGGATGAGAAAAAAGAAAAAGAATTTACAAAGAGGTCTTGATACCAATGTCTGTAATTTGTGTTTTCTCTCACTGCTTCTGTGTGAAAATAGTAATAAAAAAAAAGCCAAAATAACCCACACCAAACCCCCTACACTAAGAAATTAGAATTCAGCTTAAAATATCTACATTGTGACTAGTTTTCAAATAATTAAATATTATATATTTCCATGAAACTATATTGTGCAAGTCTGCAGGATGGCCTGACTAGCAAGCCCTGACACGCTGCTGAAGGCATGCAAGAGATAAGAGGGCTCAGGAAAGCAGTGTGATGGCAAAAAGGAGCAAAACTGAGAATGAGGGATGAGAAGACACCCTGGGCAGTACATCTACACTTTGCATTTTAGCAAGAGTAACTATCAAAAAATCTGGAGATTAGGAACACCAAGCTCTTATTATTTCACAGTTTTGCTTATTCTCCTAAACCCATTATAATTCTAGAAAATTCTACGTAGTTCTCCTACTATTCTTTGATCTCTTCACTTTAGTCAGGAATAACACCTAAGCCTTAAAAAACCCAAACAAACCACAAACTCCAAGAAAAAAACAGCTCACCACAGAACCAACCAAAAACCCCCAACCACTGTTTATTTCATTACACTCTTTGCATTAGAAAATATTTTGCCAGCATCCCTGTACAAAATAGAACATAAAATAATACACAGTGCACATACTTGCTTTCTTTGGAGAATGCCAACTAATACTTCAACTCATTTTTTAATGACGCAACTGAAAATTTTAATGCTGCTGCTTTTTTAAAAACAAAACTGTAATTTTCATTAGTTAAAAAGAACTTGTACGAGCAAGAATGTTGTATTCCTCCATTTTTAGGATAGTGAGGAAAAAACCAGACACATTCAATAAGTTCTACAAGGCTTACAGAATAATAAGGCCCCAGTACTTACTTAGCCATGAGTTTCGCTATTCGATGACAGTCATTCTTGTCATAAAACCAAATACTGTAAATTGACACTAGAAAACAAGAAAAAAAAGCAAGAGTAAGACAAAAAAGAAAAAAGTAATTAAATCAATAGCAAAAGACCAGTAGTCCATTAGATCTGCAACATACAAATTCCTATCAGTTTCAATTGAAATACTGTGTGTCACCACTGACTATTTATAAAGTTATCAGAAATAGCACATGTGCAAACATAAATACAACTTCAGTCAGATTAAATGGAAGAGCTATAGAACCTTGATACTGTTTGTAAATAAAAGTGGCAGGAAAATGTTTTAACCAGCAGGTGCCTTCTCACTACAGTTGCAACCTCCTTTTTTGAATTACTGACTTTATCATTTCAGCTAGGCCAAGGAATATTCATTAAAAAAAATCCACTGATGTTTTAAATTTGTCAAATTCAAAGACCAACATTAACATTTGAATTATAGCATGGCAGTTCAGTCAGAGCCTCTCTGCAAGGTCCCCTCTCCAGAAGGAAGCAGTACCAAAGCTCCCATCCCACAGTCACATTCATGGAACAGCTTAAAACCACACTCATAGTGACCCCTGCTCTTTGAAGGTATCAAGGACAAAGCAGTGAGAGCAAAAGGGTTCCAGCTTAGCAAGACAGCCTCCTTCTGGATTTCAGAATAAGTAAAATTCCAATGTAAGTTTGCAGAGTTGGAGCTTGACCACTGAGCTTCCATCAGAAGGAGAAACTCTGTCAGGAGTGCCACGAGTTGCTCCTTCCCCAGCAATCCTCCCAGGGCCTTTTACCCACACACAGCTCCTCTCCCCACTGCCCCCAGCTGCACCAATGCCACAAAGCTCCACAACTCTTTTCAGAATTGTATTGAATCCAGCCCATAATACAGAGTATTTTAGATCTTAGCTCACCTATGAAGTTTGTCAATGCATAAAGTGCTAGAACATCAAAGGCAATTGGACACTTTACACATGTTACCATTAAAGTATCTTAGTTTCTGAAAAAGATGCTTTCAGCCTTTTAAAAATCATCTTTATACTGCAGTTCATTCAATGATTTTATGTAGCTGAAATCACTCATTATAAATACACTTAAAGTGAAGGAAAGGACTGTTTTAAAAAAATTATACAACTGTTTCCAGTTAGAGGTAGATTTTTATTTCACAGTGAAATCCTTCTTCTTTCTTCACTCAATTTTTTTCCTCCACAAGGTACTCAAAAACCTCAAGCCAAGCCCACCCAAAATAATGTCAAGCTATGGCAAACAGAGCAATTATTTACCAAACTTTTTCTGGCCCTTTGACTTATCCCAGGTGTACTTTGTTGGGCCAAAATCCTCAAGAAGTCAGGTACACATTTCTGGAAGAATCACCTATGACAAGCTGAAATTCTTGGCTTTTCTTTGTTTTATTAAATAAGAGCTGTATTAATTTGGATGTTTGTTCCTTTAGAGGTTGCAGCTTAAGTAATAGATAACAAAATGTTTCAAGTCATAAACAAAGAAATCAATGCACAAAAGACATAAACCAAGAAAAAAGCATTTCATACATGTAGGCAATGCTTATGAAATGCTTCTATTAAACTTTGCAGTTTAATACAACTGGATTTTCTGCTGCAGAGAAACCTAAAAAGTTTTCAGTTTGTTACATGACTAAAGAAGTAGCTCATATTTTAGCACTGAAGAAAAGCTCTTTCCCTTCTCTGACTTCATTATCAGACAAACTGGCAAGAGGAGAAAGCTGCTTCAAAAGCATACTTGCTGAAGAAACGAAGATAAGGAACTTATAATATCTAAAAGGGACAAATGATAAAAGTCACACTCAATTCTGCCAGAAACAGGCCTAGACAAGACCACAAGTAGATCCAAATCTCAGTTTGGTGTAGAGAATGAGGCTTTTTTCCACTTTGTACTACTGGCAAGCAATCACAGGGAGTCACTGCGAAACAATTTTACACAATACTACAAAGATGCAAAGCAGATTACAAACGAACTCGGGCATTAGTGTAGGTACAGTCCCACAGGCTGGGATGTTTACCTTCCTCTTTCCAAAAGACCTCCTGTACTTCCAGTTCAGCTCCCTTCCCCAGAAGTGTGTCCCAACAGCATTACTATTTAATATATATTTTCCTATACACTGTACTTCCTTCCATGCATGCAGCTTCAATTAAGAACATCCTTATAGCAAAGACAGAGTTGGTTCTTACCAGCTCTTTTTAAATATGTGGTTTTTTGCTATACCCAGCATAAATATTAGCTGAACATTCCTATGTCTGATGGCACCTTTCTACTGCAGTTCTTGCAAGAGTTTAATCCAACAGAAGCCACTGAATTAAGTGACTCACTTTTCCATCCAGCTTTTCTACACTGAATGCTGGGCAGCATCTTTAGCAATCAAGCAACAGTAGCTTGTGATCATCATCAGCAAATCTTTCAGCAGGATTCACACTGCATTTTGACAACCCTGAAGTCATGAGTAACCCAGACAAATCAGGTTTCATAAAAGTAAAAGAAGTAATCCATTTTCTTCATCTATGTTCTTCCCTGACATGTGTTATTTTTGTTAGAAACACTGACTCATAAATATTTATCTAAACACATAACACTCAACTTCTCTCCAAACTTGTCTGGATCAGTCCTTAAAACCTGATTAAAACTGAAATGGGAAACCAAAGCGCTTTTGAGAGAACAGAAGGATTATGGAAGACTTCCTGCTCAAACCTAACAGCTGAATAATACCAAAAGGAAGTCTTGGACTCTTCTGTAATCTGGATTAAGACTGGGAATAGTCAAGTGCCTCTGCGAGACAGAAGACTCGTCTTTGGCAACATAAAATGAACCTGCATCCCCAAATTGTAATTTTGCTTCAGCTCTCATTTTAAGTAAGCAGCAAGAGGCAGTGTCACCACCCTCACATTCCCGTAACTTTGTTAACCCATTGTTCCCCAAGAGGCCCCTCTCCCTTATGTCAAGTGGGTACATTTTAGTCCAGACCAGATCTCTGATCCTGTTTTTGCATCAGCTTCACAAAAGGCCATTGGAGCACAAGAGAGCATTAACAAGAAGCTTAGGACACACAGGAAGGGAAAAGTTAGAATGGAACTGTGTGCCAGAGGAAGTGCACATGGACCTGTCAGCACTGCCAGTTTCAGCAATTCCAGCCACTGTCGCTCCCTTCCCCCAGGCAATTTAGCCAGTTGTACGAATACATCTCATTTAAAGAGATGATTTGTTTAAAACTTCCCTTAACTATCTGGAAGAGCTAGTAGAAGGGACAGAAAAGTTTTATTTTACAGGTCCAATTTAGATGTTGCCATACAATGAAGCAGAACAACTGGGAGTGGAGTTTTTCAAACTCTTGAAAGAAAAGGACTTGTATTTTGAAACTCCTCCTATAATGTAACCATGGAAAACAACCCGATCTCACTTCTATAAAGACAAGTACATATATGCATCATTTTACACCTCAAATGGTTTAAGGCAAAATGACATAAAGCTCTCTCATAACGCTTGTATTTCTTCTAGTAGCAATGTCAGCTGAAATGCCACCTCTCCTCAGTACAGCTCTGTGTCACTGACATTCTTCATATTTATTTCCTACATGCAGATATTTGTCTGCCACATAGACTTGTAAACCATTAGAATGAATGGGTAAAGTTCCTCCCTTTCCTATTGTATTGAATACCTAAAGCCATTTCACAAATATATCAGACAGCACAATCCCAAAAGCAGGAGCATGGGGTAATTCAGCAGCTGCCAAGCAGCATCCAAGCTCAGGAACACTTTAACTAACTGCCATCTGAGTATTTTGTGGAAGGAGAGGGATTGCTTCTTTGCAACCCAAACCACAGAAGAAAACCTCTTGCAGTTAGAGTGCCATCTTTCAGGTCAAATTATGTATTTTAAAAACTTCTTTACAGTTTTCAATCATTCCTCCCCTCCCCCAGCATGCATTGCTTCTTCTGCTATAAAGATATGAAGAAAAGGCTCCTTTCTTATCTCAGACTAAACCACTGAGTTAATGTGCTTGCTGGAGAGCCAGGCAGCCTCAGCAATCACAGAGATATGTTACATTTAATGGAACATGTGTGATAACAAGAGACTTTCCTTACCAGTTTTGAAACCAGTCAGGAACTCTTTGAAACACTTCTAATGCAACTCATTTCCCTTTTGCTGTTCAGGATACAAGTTGTTTTCATCAATAATACAACAAGCCCAGAAGACAGCACTTTGTAAATGAGTTTTCCACTTAAATGTATAAACCTCTCCAAAATCCATTATTTTTGTATTACTAACTCTTACCTTGGACAGGAATAAGAAGCAAGGAAAAAACCACACCACCACAAACAAAAACCCCATGCCAAACAAGGACCATTTATTTTAATACCCAACTTTTATGCTGAACATCTGTTTTTTCAGCACCATGGAAATCAGCCTGCCTGACCTCCCAAGTGAACTGGCTTGGATTAAAAACCCTTTTAATCAAGACCAACACCACCGATACAAAGGAAAAGTTATAAACGAGAAAGGCTCAGAAGACTCTTTCCTTCAGACTTTAAGAGGTAAGTTCACCAGTGCTTAAAGCTTTGACTAATTTTCTTCAATTATTAAGGAAACCATTAACTAACAGCTCCAGATTCTCACATTACAGATTGAAAGGAAATACTGAACTTCACACTAGACTGTTATTACTGTTACTGGCTGAACTGTATGCATTTTTTAAAACAGAGTTTAACATGCTTTCCACAAAACACAGATAAGAGAAAACAAGCTTAGGTTCATTTAAAAAAAAAAAAGGTCAATGGAATTCAGTATTTAATGAACAAATAATCTGAATTCTCTAAAGAATGTGCATGTGTCCAGAGGGAGAGAGTTCAACAAGGATCAAATATACCCCGCAACATCTATTCCAGACTAAGAAATAATAAATGGCACATTATGTATGAAGTATAATCTCAAAATTTTTACCTTTTAAGAGTAATTCTAAATTTAAAATATGTTGCAGTAAGTCAAACAATCTCTTTTCAATTTGGCAATTTCTTGATCTGTTCATGTTTGGTGATATTTGCTTTCCTTAATTCTTTATAACAGTGAAAATGAGAATACCTTTTTCCTATTTACCACTGTAAGTGATATAATGTCTCACAGTTTCTTAGTCACACTCTTATCTTTGCTTTAGGGTCTTATACACCACAAATAAATGGTGTAAGTTTTGGGGCAGCATCATATCTAACTTTTCAGGTTCGGTATTCTTTTGGGGTTGGAACCATATTATGTAGCTAGAATAATTTTGAGAACAAAAATTCTGGAGTGAGGAAAGATTCCCCCATTAAAAGATGAAATATGAAAAAGGTAGGATTGGGATGGGGGGGAACCTCACAGAATAATGAATAACAAATTGACCCAAGTGTCTTCCATTGCACTCAGAGAACAGCAAAAGGCAGATATAAGAAAGGTACTGAATCTGTTCTCCTTCCAGAATGCCCATGGAAGTTTTCTTCATGCCCCACCCGTCAAAAATGGGAGGATTCCCCCCAAGAGCTGTGAAAATCAGTCCTTTCCCATAAGAACAAATATGATATGCAGCAAACCAACAATTCCTTTGTATAGTAAGAGTGTTTGAAGAAATCAAACTACGAAAGAACAGTAAAACCCCACTAAAATATTATGGTCTAGTATGACAGGCAAATCATTCTTACAGCCTCCAGCCAAGCACAACTAATGTTTGTAGACTGCTTGCAAAGTTCCTCACAGAAGTCATTAGCAGCTCTGCACAGACTGGAGCAGGTTACTCGCTGTCCCAGAACAAGACAGAAATGCCAGAGGTCTGATCTGCTGCACAGAACAGACTTGGCCTTATGTTAACTCAAGACAGAATCCCAGAACAAAGTGAAAATATGAAGTTTGTAGAACAGTAGAACCACATTGAATATAAATATTGTTGACATGGAACCTTCCCCAAATGCATGGTGACATAATTTTGCTTTGACCATCTTGTACTGTTTTACCGTGCCCTGGTGAAGCACAAATCTCTATTTGTTACTGATCCTGTTACAACGCAACTACAGAGGCACAAAGTACCTGTTTGTCTCTGCCAAACAGCACTATTAACATGATGTTAGGTTTTTATTGGATAGTCTGAGTCATCACCCATCTGTAAGCTAAGGAAACAGAATCAGCAGTTCAATCACTCAGCAACCTTAACAGGGCAACTCACTCATAAAGGGTTTCTAATGATGACAGTGGATTTCTTCAAGGACACAGTAAAAGCCACTCTACAAGACACAGGGCTGTGTAAGAGGAAGCTCTTCCTTACACAAACTAGCAGGCCATCCTCTTTCAGTCATTAAGGGATCTCAGAAGAACTTCACCTTAAGCTATTAGAGACACATGACATTAAGCCCTTGGAGATACACATTATAGTAACCACTGGCTTAAACCACTGATTCGAATTAGTTCCAAAAATGCAAAGGTTTTTCATGCCAGCAGGCAACTGAGCGGAAGTGGAGATCCTTCTGCATGAAGAGAACTTGGACAAGAATGCCCTGATCCACCCAGACAAACAAAACACACACATGTTGAAATTTGTCTGCAAATCCAAATTTGCCTGCAAATTCACAAATACTGTGCAAATAGAGGCAAACAGCTTTAAAACAATTCAGCCATATAATTTGTTTTCTAACTCTTTCAGAGGACAGAAAATTCGGAAAACCTTATGTAAGGAAAATAATCCAAAATAAAACAGCTTAATGCAAAATGTAAGGGAGTTAGTGGTCTGGAAATTATAAGGAATAAAAAGCTTAGATGCCATTTTCAATGCTTTTAAGCTTGTATTTGAACAAACTGAACACTCTCAGAGGGCACAAAAACTCATCTGCAGTTTCTTTGTAAAACCTGAGAAAATAACTACAGACATACTAACTGCATTGGACATCTTCCATCTGCAATCACTGGAGACAGGATGGGGTAATGAAAGAAAGGATATTTTCTGACCAAAGTCTTTTAAAATGTCAATGGCAAAGAAATAAGAGCGGAAAAATTACTCCTGATTACTTCAGAAGGCAATTCCCACATCCAGTCTCACCAACCACCACACCAACCTCACAGCTGCAATTCTTTCCTGACACCTTAAGGTCCATCATATCCCTACCACCTCCACCTACAGCTCCTCCTCTTTCCAAACCAAGCAATCTGCTTCAACACCCAACTCAATACAGTACTTTTCACAATCTGTTGCCAGTCACTTCCCTAACCTCCTAGACTTTCCAACTTATGGACCAGTTTTGACTTTTTCCTCTTTGTGACACTTATGGAAGGAAGATTGCTAAGATCATGAAGCAGAGGAGACCATCTGCTTAGGCTGTTCTTTGCCACCATGATGGAATCTATCCTACTTCTCACAGATCCCAGAGGCCTTCCAAGGGGAAAAAAGGAAGGGATTAACATTTGACTGGTCTATCAGGTACACCAAAGCAGAGCCAAAGCAGTGTTCCCATCAAGGGGACATTCTGATAGGAGGGAGATATGTTTAGATTAAGCCTATCAGATCACTAATTAAAGACCACAGCAATATTGCACTTTGGTAGTATATTTGCTTTTTACTGAAAGCAGGCAGTGATCATAATATAATAGAACAGCTATTTAAGCAGATTTAGCATTGTAGACAGAAAACATCATCAGATATTTCACTGGAACCTGCCCCCTTACATTCTATTTGAAACAGACATCACAGTAATCAGAAGTGATCTAGGCTGTAAAACTGAACCTGAAGTTTATTTGCATTAGAGAAAGTTATACTCACAGCTGGCATTTCTGTAGAGAAGAAAAGGCTCATGGAGCTGAAACTCCAAATCTTTATTTACTGGCTCAACCAGGTTGTGCATATTCAGTCGATTCACTATCGTAAAACCATGATAAGGAGAAGCTGACCTATTGTGTCAATTGAAACAAAACCAAGGATTAATATCTTCATCAACAAGTAATTTTCTGAAACCAAGTTAAGAATTCATCTTCAAATTTCCATTGCTTTATTATGTGAAGCTTTAGCAGTCCTGAAGCTCTCACAGTTGTTTTTCTATGCCATTTCTTGGCATGCTACCTAATTTAAATTTCAAACTACACTTACCTCAAAGCAGGATTAGGATTAACATTACAGTCCTACACTGTTAAATTGCTGAATCAAAGATATGCCTCTGAAAAATCTATTCAAAAAAACTAGGGCAGGTCCACCATTAAAATGCAAATGTATTCAATACTTGACATAAGACCGTTTTGAGGCATTTTAGAATTTTTTTATTAGAGGAGAAAAACCAAACCACTTCCACAGCACCATTACCTTACTGTAAACAGACATGACAATAAAAAAGAGCTGCTGTCTTTTAAATAGAATGAAGTACACTTACAGGGGGAACCATAAACAGTAATTTCCTACCAAAGGGAGACTCTGGAAATAAGGACTTAACCCAGTGTCCTGAAAGTAAATTATTCAGAATTGTATTGCTTACTGAAGCAATTTTTATTTATCTAGATTTTTGCTGGACACCAAGTGGAAAAAGAAAACACTGAGCAAGCATTTAAAGTTCAAGATAGTTTTAGATCTGTTTTCTCTTGCTGCATGAATGTCCTGTCAGCACTCAAATGTGCCTGTAAGCTGGTGTATAATCAACAACAGCAGCACAATGAAGGCAGGCTAAAAATCAGACACAATTAGCTGGTAAATATAAAGATTTCTGTAACAGTGTGGCCACCTTTACCTAATGACTGATGACAAATATCTGTCAAGAGCTTCCAAGGACAGGAACCATTACCATCACAAGTGAGTCTCTTAATGCACCTCACAGAACTTGTCTGAAATCATCAGCTAGTGATACTGAAAACTTTTGCTTTGATTTTTGTTTTGTTTTTTTAAATTTGGTTCACTTTCTTACACTAAGTATTTCCAAGCTGGGAACTGAAGTGACAGGAACTGGTTACTCAAATCCCTACACAGTGCCAGGATAAAATATTCTAACGACCAAACTATGACAGACTGCTTCAGGATGGCTTAAGTCTGCATTATTTCTATTTCTTACCTTCAACCAAGTGTTATTTCATTTAGATTTTTTTTTATTTGCCTGTAATTTAAAACTTGAACTCATGATTGATTTTATGTGCTGGTTCTCCTCCTCACTCCTTTTACCTGTCCTAGAGAACTGGAAATTTCTTCCATGGTTTTGAGAGGAAATCAAATAGCCCCCAAAACCAGACACTATGAGTTTTGGGCAACTTCATCCATTTACAAACATTTATGCCATATTCCACAAGCAAATTAAAACACATTATTTAATTTCTCATCTCTATTGTTTTCATAATCAGCTTCACGGATTTTAGGAGACAAAGGGAGACTTGGCACTTAACAAACTCAGTGCACTAACAAATGCTATTGGATTAATAAAATAAGCTCAATAAAGCAATTTTTGATGTGGGTACATATGCAGCATTCAAGTTTTATGCTTTCTCAGCAGTATTTCTAGGGGCTTTTGATAGAGTTATTCACCCATGTGCAGAGTTTATTCTTTTTGAATGAGTACACAGCAGTTAACAGCTGGACAAGCAAAAAATGATGAGTGTGAAAGCTCTGCAGGAAGCCATCTGGAGTTTGTTTTCTTAAGGAAGGAAAACAAAGATCACCACCACCATATCCCCCCTCCCCCAAAAGACCAACCCTTACCTTTTATACACAAACAAGGTTCCTTCTATGTCAGTTTTCTCCTGCAAAAGACAACAAATGCACTTCAGGGATATGCTTGTTCACACAGTTAGGTAGGTTTTGGGCAGTGTTTTAATTACAGACTTACAATATCTTTATCCTTCCATAAGGTTTGACATCACAGGTCAAAATATGCTCTCCTATTTTCAGAAACTACCAATTTTTTTTTTTATTAGAAAAATTAGGAAATTAAACCTACTTCCAAAAGACTTTGCTCACTCTCTCAATTTCCCGATGTAATCCATACAGTGTTCCACAACCTTCCCATGCTGAGCCTGACGGGGCAGACTCCAAACTCCGGAGAGGTTGTGTTCAGTTTTACTCCAAGGACAGCAACAACAGCACAGGGCGGTAGGACTGTGCCATGGCTCTGTGTCACAATCCAGCTTCCAGAGCAACCCTCAGCACGGGCTGCTGCAGCTCCAGGGCTGTCCGTGAGAACGCGAACTTCCCGTTTTCCCACTTTCATGGCTCTGTGATGAACGCGGTGGCCGAGCCAAAACTGTGTTTTAATGCAACGACGAACAGCCACATCTCTTAAATCCCCCTCTTCCCGAATTAAGGCTCTGTGCAACAGGCACGAGCAACAACAACAAAGTACGATTAAAAAAGGGAAAAAGTCAATGGTCACCAGCAGCCAAAGCTCCAGCCCCAGCACTGCCCCGCTTCGGGGGGGAACGGCGCCGCCTCCCCGAGCGCACACACGGCCTCGCCCCCCCCTCTTCCTCCTCCTCTCCCTCCCCCTCCTCCTCTTCCTCTCCTCTCCCTCTCGCCTCCTCTCTTTGTCTCCTTCTCTCTCCTCTTCCCCAACACAAGCGGGGGGAACGCGCCCAAACTCCAAACTTCCCCCTGGGCGAGCGCAGCCCCGC
>VXAX01004168.1:272355-313058 GCA_013399835.1 Leptocoma aspasia
TCGCGTCTTTTATTTATTTATTTATTTATTTATTTATTTATTTATTTATTTATTTATTTATTTATTTATTTATTTATTTTCCCCATTCGTAACCCAAAGGCTCCGGAGTGCGATGAGCTGGGTCACAGGCTCGGGAATTATCTGCCAGCGCTTTGAGGGTGATGCTGTTTGCTCCCGTGTCTGTCATTTTCTGGTGTATCGGTATTTCACAGGCTGCAGTGGGACGTGGAATTTTCAATGTTTTAGAAGAATTTGGGGATTAAATATTTCTTTCAGGTATAGTAAACATCCACAGATGTGTTTCTTAGGTAAAGTAAAGGTACATAGGACAGTAAATAGCATAGAGTGCCATGTAGTACATATCTGATGTTTGCTGAAACAAGAACAAAGTAATATGCAGTGCATTGAGCTTTTTTCTAAAAAAGTTAGTTTTTTTCTAAAAAACTAATGCAGTTTTTCAATTACTGGTGATCTTAGGAACAAGAAAGTTCAAGAAACAATATAGAATATTCATCAAGACCAAGGCATGAATTACTTCCAAGATAAGATTACTTAGGTTCAAGTATCTTTGTAGCACTTTGTGCAATATGACAGGAAATAAACCAGGTTTGTAAATTTCTAAATAAAACCTTGTTTGTGGCAAGCTCCTGACCCTCCTGCGAATTTAAAGAATGTGTGCTATGCTCTGTATTACCACAAGTCATGTTGTTCTTTGTTGCAGGTGGACAAACTTCTGATTTTAAAACAGCTTTACAGGATAGTCCTCTCCTACGATGGCTGGCATTTAATGCACAAACTATAAACAAGGATCCAGCAGTTGTGTGGTTCCACAAAAAGTCTTTCTGACAAGAAGTGGAAATATCAAATTCCAGTATAATATAATTTTTTAAACTGTGAAGCTTTTGGGGCAAAACAATAATGTGCGTGTTTTGGTGTCAAACAGTTCTAGTGTAAAGTAAAAATGCATTTCTTAGGAAAAAAGTAATCTAGACAGAAAGCTTCATCCCAGTTCACTCTTGAACCCCACAGCATAAGCATCAGTGAAAAACCTCAAGAAAAGTCATATGGAATGTCTTAGAGCTCCATAAATTGTCCATGTCCTAATGGTTTCACCACAGGAGAGTCTAATCCATAAAATTTGGGTTTTCACAAGTTCTGTAGTGTTTGCTCGTAAAGGCAATACTATGATGTAAAATGTCTCATTATTCACTAACAGTTTATGTTAGAGAAAGACAATAAGAGGAAATTAGAGTTTGAAAACGATCTTACAGAGCAACAACATTCTAAGAACTCAACTGAAACAAAGAAAATGACAAAAACTTAAAAAAACCCCGTTTCTAAATGGCATCTTAAACATCAGGATCAAACTGCCCCTTTCTGCAAGATTACTGTAAAGAAAAGGTATATTTCAAATTTAAAAACTTTTTGGCAAAGGCAATTTTCTGCTGTGTGAGATCTCAGGTGTGACAACTCCTTGGCTTCATCTTGCATTGAAAGTGAATCACAAGGAGCAGCAAGAAAGAAAGAAAAGGAAGCAGTGGTTTCTGGTTATGGATGCTTTTCCTCCTTCATCTGCTAATTCCAGTTCTGCATTTCAGTGAATTTATTCTCCCTGCCCCTCTTCACCGTTGTTGCATTGGAATAAAATATTTTGTATCAGAAGTGATGCAGGGCCTGCCGTCTGCCTCCTCGGGCTTGGAGCCCAGCAGTGTGTGTATAAGCAGAGTCTGGGGGTGCACGGGGAAGCTGTGGCTGCTCAGGGGTGTGCTGTGAGTGTTGAGGGGTGCAAATGCCCCTGGGCCTGCACACACTGCTGGGGAAATGTTCCCCTCTCCCTGCCTGTCCCTGGTCCTGGCACGGAGCCAGGCACAAGTGGGATGGTGCCCACGGTGCCCTTTCCACGTTTCCCCTCTGAGTGGGACAGATTCCATTTGTGTTTCAACAAGTGAAGAGAACATCATGTTTTGTAGCTCACTTATACTGCTGAGGTTTTGTAGGACAGGATATGGTAATTTATTACCCCGAGTACTGTTGTCTACTTAATATATGTTAATACTAAGGTAGATGAAGTAATAAAGACCCTCTTTTTCATTTGCTTGTGACACCATGGCTGGGTCTCTGTTGCTCTGCTGTTGGCAGCTCTTTATACAAACTCTTTTTCTGGCCCCTCTTTTTGCACAGTAGATTACTGATGTATTCCCAAAGTTTATTTGGGCTGCAGTCACTCCTTTAAACTTCCCACAGAAAAAGTCTTCATTCTTCAGTCCTTTTCTTTTTCTCTTGTTGGCTGAATATCCTCAGCAAAAGATGTTTTGCTGCTGTTCAGATGAGGGAGAAGTGCAGCCAGTGCTCCCAGTCAGTGCTTTTCCTGTTATTACTCCAGGCTGAATTAGGGTCCAGGGAGTCCTGCAAATCTGAGTGACTCACAGAGCTCGTATTTTATCTTTACAGTTTTCCACTCAAAACAATTGCCAGAAATTCCTGGTTTCATGAGCTGTTTTGCAAATGACACGCTTCTGTTGGTTTGTTTGCAGATGTTTTCCGTGTTTTGTAGTAGGAGGCAATTTCTGGGCTATTGATTAATAATTCCATTGTTATCCATACCCTAAATTTCAGGATAATGGCTGTAATTCTACAGACTGTTTATTTGGGCTTAGTTCTAGACAGGACAAAGTGTCCCGGTCATAACCTCCTTAATAACTTAATGAACTTTTATTTTGCATTTTAATTTTTTTTTAAACCAAAGGGCAGGGGATGATAGAATTTTTGAAGTGCTGACATTTTATTTGAAAAATCTTTTTATTTCACACTTGGCATTACTTGAGCATTATCCTCATTTGTCTAAATATGGTATAAACTGCTCAGGTTGTGTAGTTACCTTCCCTGGCAGTTGTTGTGCTCTTTGGAGGGCCAAATGGATCAGCAGCCATTCCTAGGAGTTCCAGCTTGCCCTGTGCTCTCTCTGCACTCATGCTGCAGCCACAGGTACCTCATTGCATATTCACGGTGACAGATATTCGGTTTTAGCTGTGCAAAATCTTTTTCCTCCTTCAGACAAAACTTTTCCAAATTGCTACGTGTTAGCAGTGCCACAGGGCAGAAGTGTTAATCCAAACAATTACAATTGGTGGGAGAGGATGTGTGTAAAGGGACTCCAGGTTTGGCAGGATCATCCCATGGATGTGACAAAGTTTAGGAAGATTGTTCTGGGACTACTGATTTACCCAGCCATAGGTATGGGATTTTTTCCTGTTTCCATGCTCTGTATAAAACAGAGAGAACACAGAACTACTTTGCATAGCATCTGAGTTTCTCAGCTGTTGCAATACTGAAATGTGAATTTAACTAGAAGTTTCTTTGTCATGAAATAATTGCACTAATGGTTATGTAAAGGAATGGATGACTTTCATTTTTCTTTTTTTTTTCTCTTTGTACAATTGGAAAACTCTTCTAGAAAATGTGAAGCATGAAGCATTAAAAACAACAGCACTTCTGAAATAATGTAGCTTAATAAAGTACAAGGAAAATGACAAAAAAAAAAGCACTTACCCATCTATGTGTCCACTGACATTTTGGATATGAATGTAACCAACAGTTACAGTCCTTCCAAGAGATTCTGAAATAATATTGAAAGAAACAGAGAAAAATCATTAAATTACAGTTACAATTCAATAAAAACAAAAGAATGAAAATAATTCGATTTATACAGTAAAGCTACTCCCACAGCAGCAGTGTAAGAGGGTGAAATAGGTCACAGGCAGCCCTCCTTACATTGCTCAATAACATTAGAAGGCTTAATCATTTATGGATTATCTCCTAGAAACAATGATCTGGTGCAGACAGGTAATCCAATCTCCTCTATCTTTCTAACCTGGTTTGCCATTTCACAGGAGATTGTGGAAGGGTGGCAAGTTTTTCTAGGAAGACATTGCCTGCCAGCTCGAAACATGTAAATTGCTGGAATTTGCATCAAAATATGACAGCTCTTCTCTGGTGAAGGTAGGTAGTGAAATTAGATAGGTAAAATGATTTTTTTAAACTAGGGCACAGAGGTTCAGCTCCAAATTATATCGTGTTCACCCTTCGTTAGAATCTGTCACTGACAGAGTAAAGAGAGAAGTTATCATTGACATAAATCAGAACTGGAGAGAAAATGTTATCCCTGGGACTCTGCATTTTGCATAAGGTCCAGCAATGTGTTTTCCTGAGTAAATTTGTAGAAAATTTAAATGCAACTTATTTTTGAATGCAAGCCTTTCAGTGATGGCAGCCTCTGTAAGTCCATTAGATGCAGGTGTGCAGCCTAACTTTTACTGATTGATGTGCATAATGTAATACCTTGGGCTTTGAGCAAACATCTTTAGCCACTTCTGGGGTATTTTACCTGGCTGTAGCCTCAAGGCCTGCTGTTGAATATGTTAGGCTGTGCTAATTTCATTGGTGAAAATGAGCTCCATTGCACATATTCATTGGTCAAAATACTGCAGTAGCAAAAGTGCACCACCAGTGATTTTCAAATGCTTATTTCATTTTGCACATAGTTGCTGTTTTATTGCTATTATTGCATTAGGAAAAATATTCAATTACTATTACAAGCAGAGTAGCCTGTTCCCCTAGGTCTCCTTGTACAGTTAAAAAAAAATTAGATTAGCAAGGTCCTGCTCTGTACAGTATTGAGAAATACATCAGGAATAATTGTGCATCATAGTAGTAACCCTGAGCTTTGAGAAAGCTACTTTAGTAGAACCATGTTAGTTTTTAACCCAACCAATTTTTAATTACTGAATGATTTACCTTAAATATACTATCTCAGCTTTATGACATTATTGTGTACTTACATTTTTATCTTCTTAAAGCATCTTTTTTTTCCTGAGCCACATTTGAAGGCTCTATGTATCTGGCCCTTTAAATACTGGGACCTTCACATAAATTTTAAAATGTAGGTTCATATGCTGCTTTATCTCTGAAGCCTTGCTGTAAAATAGCCAGTCAGTATTCCTTTTAAATATTTAAATATTTTTATTAATATTATTTTTATTTGTCAGTATNGCAAAATATGCCCATATCAGAGCAATCATCTCCAAAATAGGTTAGATTAATTTTTTATGAGCAAATGTGTATTTTTCAATAGGCTTTTCTTGATGTGGTACTGTACTAATAAGGAAGATGCAACACGATTCTGAGAGTAAATAGCTTCTAGAGCTTTTCAGACATGACTGGAAACAAATAGAATGTAAAACAGCCCAGTTGTTTGGGCTGCTTTTGATGTTTCTTGGGTTTTCCAGTGCCAGAGGAATGGGAATCAGCAAACCTGCATTCATTTCAGAGGTTATTAAACCACTGCAGCTCTCTCCACCTTCATTTTCCCAGCCATAAAATGAGTGCAATGTATTTACTCATCATCATAAATTTAATTGGAATACTTTCTGAGGAGCAATATAAGCAGTAGGCATTCTGGTGATATTTCACTCATCCAGGGAAGGGCTGGTGGGATGCTGAAGGATCACAGAAGCCCTCTGGAAGGTGAGGGCAGCAGCTGCATTGGGTGCTGTCACCAGGACAGAGGAGCAGGTTTGGAGCTCTGCTCTGGCTGGCTGGGTGTCTTGGAGCCCCTCAGTGTCAGCCAACACCTCCTGTGGGTCTCATCTTCTGTGGGCTGAGAACAGGAACAGACACAGGTGCAGTGAGAGTCTGGAGCACAGCATCCCTTAATTCCTGCTGTGAGCACAGGGATCTTTGCTCTTTGCTTTGGCAGCTTTCTCCAGGATGTATCTTGTCCAAGTGTATTCAGTGGCATAAACCACGTGGATTGAACGTGTGTCGTGTGCTAAATTCTGTCTCTGTCAGTTGCAGTCAAGAATCCATAATGTGCTCCTGCTTTGAAATCCAGTTCTGAGGCAGAGCCACCCATTCTGGATGACTTTCCTGCAAGGGGTGAGGAAGGCAGGCTGGGAGAGGTGGGGAGGAGTCACATACTAGGTGAAAAGGGAAGCTCTGTTACATCATGACTAAGGGAATAAACTGGATGAGATCCTAACCTCTTATTTGGCCTCTTTCCTCCAATTAAGTTGTGGCTGATGGAGAATTCCTTTACTGCAATCACTCAGAGAAGAGCCATAAAGCTGTGTGATGAAGATCCTCAGGGCAGCCCTGTGGGTAAGATGTGTGAGCGGTGGCACAGGAAGGGCGTTTCAGGGGAAGGCATTCACACACAGTGCTGTGGAAGTTTGCAACCAAACTGGAACAAAGCTTAGCTAAGACACAGCTGGAGCTCAGGCCTGAAGGGCTGTGGTGGAAGTGCAATTGCAGCCTTTTAATTTTGGGACCTCACGTCCCTTGACCTTGGTGTTAGAAAATAAGTGATCTGACAGTAATGAGGTATTAAAGAACAAAAGCAGCAGCATCTTATTTAATTAATTGCAAGTGGGTTGTGTGCAGTTGCATGTATAAAGAGAAATGGCAGTCAACTATTTCCTACAGAATTTTCTACAAAATCCTGTGCACAGATTACCTGAATTTTCATTTGGAAAATAAGTATAAATTGGAAGATTGATATACAAATTAGTTTGATTGCTTTGGTGTGTTTTCAAAGGAAAAAAGAAATAACTAATAAGCTGTGTGTTGAAAACTCTCAAGACCTCTTGAGTACCAGTTTTCATGACATGCTCTAATACGTTCTTTCAAGACTTTCATGGTCAGTACAACTAGTTCTCATTTTTGAGAATTACTACCTCATCTAAAGTCTCTACAAGCCATGTGATTTTCAAAACAATTAAATGTAACAGACTTTGAGAGCTGCAGTGTAAACAATGCACATATGCACCAACAGCTGAAGGACCACATCTCTTGCTTTTTCCTTCTGGTGTGACGCCTTCCAGAGCTGGCAGGTTGAGCTGGGCTCTGCAGTCCCGGAGTAACACAGTGCCTGCCTGCCCAGCTCCTCCTCTGCCCCTGAGTGCAATCTGTGGCTGCTGACAGCTGGCACAGAAAGCAGGGATGGGGAGGTGAAGCTTGCCATGCTGGCCTTTCCCCATCCCTGTGTGCACCTGACATTGCTCAGACAGAGACAGGGTGTTGTTAGGCAGCTTGACACTTCCACAACAAAAAAGCCCTGTCAGCCAGGAGAGCTGAATTCCAGAAGTGATGAGCTGTCCCACAGGGCAGGAGTGGCCAGAGTTCACCATTTACCCAACAGAAAAATCAGCTACCAAAACATAGAACAAGATGTTGCCTCTGTAAAACGTTTTCACTCTGAGATAAAACTGGCATCCTTTACTGGATTAAGAGAAATTCTGATCAACTCTGTTTTCACAATGGATTAGTTATGGGAATAGTCAGGGGTGGTTATGTCTAGGAGGGAAGCTGGGTACAGAGGGAGAGCTGGTAGTGCTCCTGCAGTGCATGGAAAGGGAGCTGAGGGAAAGGCTCTTCCTCCTGCCCTTGGTAGCAAGAGTGTCCACACAGGGATAGCAGGGGAGCTCAGGCTAGGAGACAAAAGCAGGCATGTCATTGTAATGTGTTTGTGTGAGAAGGGGATTGTTTCACTGGTAAGAACATGGGCATATGTTTTGGTAAGATTCTCCCTTTATATTCTGTTTTGGTGTTTGGTTTTTTTTGGACTTGGTCTTAAATTCTAGCTGCAGTGGGAGCTGGCCAATTAGGCTGTTTAAATCTCTAAGATTTAGCACTTCAGGGCCACTGTGTGATTCATGAGCTTCTGTGACACGAGAGCCAGGCAATGCTGTTGGCTTACAAACAGCTGTTGGGAATACTTAAGTTAAAAGGGTTATTCTTGTTCCTTTAGAAAATCCCCTTAATGTTGTGCAATATCAAGATTTTTACATTTATCCAGCCTCAGTTATTCCCTTTATAGGCTCTTGCCTACTTCATGGTGCTTCTTTAGTGGTCACACTTCTGCAAAGTGCTGTCTGTGGCTTGGTGGCACCAAGCCATCTGCTGAGAGGTTTGAAGGGTAGTAACTATTTGTTTGAGTTTAAACAATTAAGGGCTCACTATGTGAAATCCACTGCCAGTGAAAGCTGGTTACTGAAACACTGACTTTACCAGGAAAGCATAACTGCCAGCACTTTGTCAAACACTTTGAGAAACAAAAAAATAAATGTGTAACAATGAAGATAATTGTTCAATGGTATTTTATTGCCATCAGAAGAACAGAGAGACTTACTAAACATACTTCAATCCCTATCAGTTCTTTATAACCTTGAAAAAAATCAGAGAGGAAGATAAGGAAATATATTCTGTCTCTTAAAGTTGATTTTTCTTTTGCATCTCTAGTCAGAATTTAATTATTCATGTTTGCAAAAACATATTCTAGTATATGGGCCATTTGCAAACTGTTCACTGAGATTATTATTTAAGATTTCTCTTAATTGTAGTTTTAAGCAGCATTGTGCTGGTTTTTGAAATGCTCCCAAAACCATCAAGTGCTCTCCAGAGGATGTGCTAATGAGGCATATAATGGGACATTAGGATGAATTTATTATTTTAATTTATACATTGGAAGGTTATTTTTGATACTTTTGTTACCTGTTTCTCATTATAAATAAGCTAACACTAGAAAATGTTTACCTTGTGAAATTATCGGAGGCAAATGTCTTTCTTATCTGAATGTAGGCAAGGGGCTACAGTAGCAGCAGGACTTCTGTTATAATCAGCAAAAAGGTAATAGAGGAAAAAGGCAACTGAAATGTAGATCTGTAACCAGATCTTCTGTTAGTTCAGGGATTTTTGAGGCTTCTGTAGTCTCTTTGGGGCCCATTTTTTTCTTATATTTAATCTGGAACTGCCTTTGTTTGCATTTCCACTGAGCTTATGCAAAAGAGAAACTTTGCAAATCTGTATAACTTAATTTTTCCAATGGGAAACTGCAGATAGGTTGTGGCTATCGTGGGTTTCACTCATCTGTGTAATCCAGAGGAGCTGTTCCTGGCTTTAGACTGGATGTGGGTGGCTCAGAGTGACCTCAGTGGTGGCTGGTGAGGACTGGTGGCTGGGCTGACCCTTTCAGCAGGTCCGCAATCCTGGTGCCTGTGGTCAGCCTGGGAATCCTCCCAGTGCTAACACCAGTGCTGTTTAGGGAGCATCTAAATCTGTTCACTGACTGCTCAGTGGTTGGGGCTTATGGCTATTTGAAAATGCTCATTTTGTGACCTTTTGATTGCATCCAGGACCTATTTCAGTCCTAACCTTTGGCTTGTATCTTGGTTTCTGGCTTGGGCTCTTGACCTTTGGTATTTAGCCTGACTGCTGGCCTTTGGGTGCCAGATCACCTCTTGTCCTAGGCTTGAATTCCAGTTTTGGATATTAGCTCTAACAGCTTCTTGCAGCTTGACACTTAAATCTTTTATGTGCTTTTGAAATTTTCCCCTTAGGGCACCAATGGTACTTCTTACATTTCTTTTTCAGCCTTTATGTAAAACTCTTGTAATCAGAACAGCTCAATTCTAAATGCACCCCTTCCCTCTTGGGTCATTAAATGGAGGATGCAGAGCTGTTTGGACACTTCCAGGAATCCCTGATTCCTGCTCACCATGGGGAGTCGGTTTCCTTTGTGCTCACGCTTGTGTGATGTGCAGGTGGGTGGGTGCCCACTAGCACAGCCTCAGCCCCAGGTGGTCATGGCAAGTCTGCCTTATGGTTGGACATCCAAAAAGCCAAAAGGAGTGCAAGCCTGATAAATCCCAGCATCCCATTTGTTTGCTACAAATCTGTTGTTGAGGTACTAGCCTGGAAATTTGACCAAATGTGTAAGAATTAAAAATTCTCCATAAGTTAATATTACATCAGCTAATTTCTTCCTAAAACATGATATATGAAATAACAGCAAAATCATGTTTAAGGAAGATAAACACAACCCCAAGGTCCCTATGATATTTTCAGTAAAAGCATCACAAGGTTCTGTTGCTTTTGGAGGTCAGATGGCAAGCTCCATATTCACAGTTGTGACTACATGCTCATGTGGGTTTGTTTCCCTGGCTTTGCAGGGACTGTTCGTGTGAATAACCACTCCTGCAGAGCGAATAAAGGCATTTGCAATCTGGTCCCAGCTGGAGACTTATTTCTGAAGCCAGTTCACTCTCTTCATAAAGCACAGATTCTTTATTTTATCTTGTTTTGTGTTTAGTTCACGTAATTTGAAATCTTTTGGTTGATTGCTATGCCATTCCAAATCGCTTCCTACTGGAAGAGATGTATATTTTATAGCTCTTGATTCTTTCCCAACACATATTTGGAATAGAGATATTCTTGTCTGGGAGGAGAAGGGTAATTGCTGCCTGCCTGGATATAAGTTAATTAGCAGTCTTCTCACCAGTGGACACCTGGCTAAATTCACTCTTTTGCTGGGTAATTTATTAAATAACTACAAGACTATTCAGGCGGCCTCAACAGTATATTAAAACAAAGCACTAATACTTGATATATTTAATAGCAAAAGAGATGTAAGGATATACACGGCATATGTTCTCAGTTGCTTATCAACATTTCTCTCACACCTTTCTCTTAGAGCACAGAGCACAGTGAATTAGACCCAGTCATTCCTCAAGTGAGGATGTGGGCATAATTTTACAGGACTTATTGACTATCCTTTTCTTCCTCAGTTAATGCAGTCTTGGCCTGGTTTGGAATGCAGAATAACATTTCAGACTGGAATCCCTGTCACAGCCTTAGCAAGGCTGCTTAGATAGGGAGAATCAGCTCTGCTAAGTGCTGACACTTGTGCAGTGGCTCGGGCAGCGGGCGGAGGAAACGCAAGATAAAGCCGGTGCTCGGCTGCCCTGTCACATCTTGTGTGCTGCTGCTGTCCATTAACGTGCCACTGGCTCGGGGACAGCGCTGGGCTCGGCCCTCATCACTCGGCAGCTGCCAGGTGGATAAGACAAGCTTGCTGGGGAATGCACTAAGATAATCACAGGAAGGTGAAGTTGAATCTCATGCATGTGCTGCGCTGAGTGCTCCGAGCAAAGGAGGCTTTATTCTGCAGCACAGAGACCAGATGGACTCTGTGACTGTGCTTTGGGTTTCTGGGGGAGAATTCAATACATATGGTCTGGAATCAACACCTCATTTGTCAGTTCAAGTCACACGATTANGGTAGCAGATATGTGTTAAGGCAGTGTTCTGAAATTTGCCAGCTCTTTATCCCTTTTGCTGAACCCCTGCTGGAATCCAAAAGCCCAAATTATTTTCTTCTTTTCCTGCAGGGTACAAGCAGCTGTTATTTTGAAAAGAGAGGCTCTGTACCATAGTCATTCTTCTCAGCAATTTGTAAAATATCATAGGCTTTTTGTTACTTTTAATGTCTTATCAGATGATTTCTGTTTTGATCTATAAAACATACTGCTGTATAAATTGTGGGAATGGAAGGTCGGTAGATTTGATGGTTTAGTCTAACTCTGTTTTAAGACCAGTTCTGGCAGCACATCTAAGACATCTTAGTACACAAAAGGTATGCACAGGTATTTCCTAGGGATTTCTGAGAGTAAGTTTCAGTGCTGGGATTTGCTGAGTGAGGAGGAAGCACACTCCTATTTTTGGGTACTCCCTTCCACTACGTGCTTCCTTTAAAACTCAGCACTTTAACAAGTGTTAAAATATTATTCTACACAGCATCGTAGTTCATCTGTTGCAGGTTTTTTTTTTTCTTCAGGGAAACCAAGTTTTAACTCCATGTTTTGGTGTACTGAATAGTTTAGTGTGCTGCAGATTAATTTGAAGAGACCCCCATTGCAAGCAACTGTAATAAAACTGGGGACCTGGCTTGGTACCTCTAGTTTAAATGTATATGACTGTATTTCATGGTATGGTCATAGGAAAGAATGAAAAACCCTCCATTTTTTATTTTAAAAAATAATTTACATTTTCATTTCTCATAGAACTTTTCTGCTACATTTTGAATTTTTGTTGAATCATGAAGCTTTGCTTTCTATGAAATGTGTATGATACAAAGAAAGAAACTATCATTTTAGATATTCATATTTAATAGGCAGAGACCTAAATGATTTATTTTGATGTCTGTTAGTTCTTCCTTGACTAAACACCTGCCCCTTCTTTAGAGGTATTTGTGGTAGGGAAGTTTTGCTGTTGTTTCATCCAACAATATTAGAATATTACAGCAGTAAACAGCATAGAAAAGGAATTTTTCATAACGAAGGCAACTATCTCACATCAGGACTAAAATGTGTTAAAGAACAGGGTTGAGACTATCATATCAACTGACATGGCACTGTTCTCTTGTTACAGACCAGAAATCTGGGTCTGTAAAAGGGAGTGGGCAACACAGTTCATCTTTGGGCTTTACTGGGTTGGACCTTGAATCAGTTCAGGACATTTTTCATATGAACAGCAAAACTGAACTGGTCTTAGTGGTAAAGGAGAAGCAGGACCCCATGGTCCTGTAAACACATTTTTAAAAAATTTATTTAAAAGAGTAGTCAGTTTTTGAGGCAGAAGGGGTTAGTAATGGTATTTTAAAATGATGGTGATTCCTTTCTTATTTTATATAAACCTCCTTACTTAAATGTTATTAAATGTTGTTCAGAATGCTTTCATTTAAATTAAATGGTTGAGTGGAATTAGATAAGAATTACACTGAATTCAGCAGCCTTTCAGATGGAGGGTCCAGTTTGCTCTTTGGGAAGGTCTGGAGGCTTGTTCATTACTGTTGCAGCTCCTGTACCTCACTGACCACTGGAGTTGCTGTATTTTGTTTTTGCAAAAGAAGCTGAAGTTTTATTTCATCCTGAGTTGTTCACACTGACTGGATGCACACTTTCAGGTGTTTCAGCAGTGTATATAGAGATTGTCAGTTTGAGAGAAGCAAGTTTTATAGATTCCTTGTCTTTGACATTGCATAGGACTTGTACCATGCATAGTAGACTTTGTAACTCAGTTTTAATTCTGATATTTTAAAAAGCACACCTATAACTTGAGAGACAGAAAAGTCATTGAAGCTTTCCTTGTCCTTTGCTCTCAGGCTTTGACTTCTCCCTTGTATTTCTCATTATTCATTAATACTCACATGCTGACTGATATATTTTATGATGCACAGACACTCCATATGTATGAGAGACACCCGTCAAAGCCTAGGAGGTTTTTTTTTCCTCCACTGAATTGATTATCTTTCAAGTTCTGGCCCATATCTATTTTTAATTTTTTTTTTTTGCAACAAAATCTTTCTGTTTGTAAGGGGATCAAAGATGCCTTTAAACCAGCTTGTTTCCACAGCTGAGGGATCAGCCTTAAGATGGTCTTGGTTTAGGATCTGCTACAGGGTTGGATGTGAGAGGCTTTACAATTGCACAACCTCCACACGGATGGCAGATGTTAAATTGCCTTTAATCTCCACGTATATACTAGCAAAGAGTCATTCTGGCTCCTAATTTTTCACTTTAGTTCCTGTCTACTTCATAGATCGTACACTTAGAACTAATCTAATGACCTTCTGGAAGAAATTAATATTATTTTTCAACTAGACAATTGCAAAACTATTGTGAGAAATTCCATTTTGCCTCATCCATTTGTGGACAAGTATCTGTATTTCAGCCTGACTCAGAGGCACTTGCTCTGCTCTGTCACTCTCTGTGCACAAGCAGGTGGAATGTTTCCATCCCTGGAAACATCCCATGCATTCTGCATGAAACTGGCTCCTTCTCCTCTTGCCACAGGTGGACTTGGACAGGAAGGAAACAGTGGATGCAGCATCCACCATAAGGTCATTTTGCTGCTGTTCCATATCCCTTGCTGTACCAGGCTTTCCCTGCTGTGAGTCTGGATGCATTGCAGGGAGAGCTGACAATGCTTTTCACCAGAGGATTCCCACCTTGCAGAGCTGAGGATGAGTGTTCTCCATGACCTTGCTTCTCTCAAATCCCTTTTGCACTGTTTTGAAACTGCACTGAGACTAACCAAGTGGAAGTTCCAGCATCATTTCCAGCTCAGGCAGAGAGCATGCTGACCTTGCCCAGACTTCATGCTTGAATGTCTTCTGTTTGCTCAGAATTCCAATAAAAACTCTGGGGTTGGGAGAACAGTACAGCAATAGGTACTGCATAATTTGACACATGTTTCTGACTGGCTAGAGGTCATTTAAGGCTTTGAAATTATGCAAAAATAAAAGGTGATGTGGAAGCTGTCTTTGGAATAAAAGCAACTTTTAGGTGTCTTTAGCAGTTCACAAGGATGAATCTTGTAAAAAAAAGGTATTTGTTTATATCTTTTCAAGAGTGTTACCGTAATGACTTTTTCTGTTAATATAAAATATTGAGTTTAGAAAATGCCCACTGCATTGGCTTTTAAACACCTTTAAACTTCATATTCTATGAATTTGGTATAGGCATTAAAATAGTATCAGCTGCTTCTATTATCTTTTTTTCTCTCTCCCTGAGTATGGATTACAGAGGTGGGTTGCACGATCTGTAAAATATGTGCAAGTGCAGACACATTCCTGAAAGTCAGGATAGCTTCAATGATTCTATCTTATTTTACTGCTTCTCTGAAAACTGATAAAATTTAAAATTTCCAGTAAGCTGTAGAAAAAAGATTTTTTACTGTTGAAAAATACCTAATTCAAAATCTGTCAAGAAGACTTTGATATGGAAACCATCCAGAATGTTTTAAAAAGGAAATTGAACACCGTAGTTCTGTTTTTTATTTGGATATTTTTTCTTGTGCAAACCTTTAGCTATATTATTTCAATATTAGTGTAAAAATATTTCAACAGGGCCTGTCTGATATTTCCAAATTAAAAGACAGTGCAATCTACAGTTCACTGAACACTTTGGGGTTTCGATATTTTTTATCCACTAAGCATGGAAATAAACTTTGAAATGCCTGAATTTCCCAAAGGATAGACAATTTATTTCTCTAACTAAATGTGTTTTGCCACACTGCTCCCTGAAGTAGGATCTGTGTCCTTATTACACAGCGTGCTTCCTCTTGCAGTCTTGATGATCAAAGCATGAGAGCTGTCGGATGAGAAGAAATGTGTAGCACGTAAGAACTGTGTATCAGTAACACACTGGTTAAAATCAAAGGAAATCGAGACCAAAAAAAATCATGTTTCTTTTCACCTTAAAACTAAATCAAGCTAGTGTTAATTAATCTTCAGAGACAGTAGTAGCTTCAGAAAATAATGGCTTTTCTGGGATTTTTATCAGCAGAAAACCCTTGGTTTCCGAATATATTGCACAGAATTGTTTTTACAGTTCCAAGGGATTATTTAAAGAAAAAAAGAAGTTGCATCAAGATTTTTAGTCTCACTGAAGTCCACGAGTGCTGGATTAGGTCCTTAGATCCGGTTATGTAAACATTTCTGCAACATTTTTAGACTGTAGTGTTTGGCCTGTTACTACAGAGTGCTGCAGTGCTTTTCATAGCTTGGTGCTTTAATACTTATACTTGAAGAGCTTATAATTTATTTTCTACCTGATACATCCACAATACCAGTGTGTATGTTAACATGGGAAGTTAACATTAAGTATGTTAACTTCCCATGTTAACATACACACTGGTATTTAAGAGTATCACTCTTTCCTTTCTGTACTCACTGAAATATGTGAAACGGCTGCCTGAGGTCTGACAAAATGTTGCTGGATATCAATGATTTCTGACTCACAGGAGAGGACAGGTTATCCTTTGCATCTCATACTGCAGCTATTTCCAATTTACCTGTGGGTAAGAACAGGTTTTTATAATCCACCATCTTTGCTCCTTGAGCCTTGTGAGGTGATAAATATGATAAATAAATAAACCACTCATGTGAACATTGCTTTGAAGACTTTCAAACTTTTCTCTCCTTTTCTTACTTTTTGTAAGTTTTATCCTTGTATTGCTTTATCTTTGTATGAATCACAAAATCTATGTTAAGCCCAAAAATACTTAACCTCCTGTAAAACCTGGCATCAGGTGTTGGCTGGGGCTTCAGTGGCACAGAAAGGTCGTGCTTTGCAGAGGAGGCCTGGGAGCAGAGGACTAGGAAATACCTGGGTTTGATTCAGGGAGCTGTGTGGTCAGGCACACAATGAAGACAGTACTCAGTGTTCTGGGATCCTGTTTGAAGGGAAGGAAGATCTCAGGTTTAAAAAGTCCTGACTCTTCTCCCATTAATTCTGCATGCTGCATTCACATTTTTCAATTCACCTAATTTTTCAAAATACGTATCTCACTATTAACTGGGTAGTGTTAACCAAAGGGAGCAGATTGATTTAAAGAGAGTGAATAATAGATGCCTTGTATCAGTGTGCTGAAAGATTGCACACTGAACAAAGTGAAACATGGTCACTGTTCATTCATTCTACTCTCCTGTGCCATCTGTTATGCCAGTGCAGTGACACGCTAAATCATTGAATCTCAACAGCATCAGCATTTTGCACAAAGGCAAAAGACTGAGAGTGCCAGGAAAATGCTTTTGAATGTGTGACCTGTATCTTATGCAAGCAGCGTGCCCTTCCCTGACAGCACAGGCAAGCAGGAGAGTGCAGCTCCACCTCTTCTCTGTGATAGATGACAATTAATTTTACATTATAACAGGCATGCATGACCTGACAAACTTATGTGGTTCTTAGGCACCAGCACTGTAAATTACTACAGAGCCTGTGCTACCAAACTAAACTCATGTTGTGTGGGCAGATGTTTGTTTTAACATTGCTTTTAATAGTCTGCTTCTTACAGCCATGAGAGCTCTCCTAAGATGAGCACAGTGTAGTTTTTACATGTTCAGCAGTAACACTGCTCTAAGAATGATGCACTAGACTCTCTCAAGCACTTGAATGTTTATTATGAAGCATGCACAGCTGCCCTCCTTCAAAAGCTGCTGGGAGAATATCACAGTCCAAACCTTCACTCATTTAGGAAGTCAAGGGAGATGTGACCCTAACAAAGTCAGTGGGATTAGATGACCTATATAGTTGTTATCTTACAGCCTTTGTTATAACTAATTCTGAGCAGGGGAAAGAAGCACGCTCTTTTTTGACTTACTGGAATTCTTCAAATCCTCATAAAAATTTTACTGAGATAATAATAGCAATCATATGTTGTATAGATAGTGCAGTTCATCTCTAAGTGCTTTTTAAAGATAAGAAGCATCTTCATTGATGCTGAAACAAAATTAAAAAGTCTTGTGATAAGTCCCACAGCACCAACTGACAAAGATGGGGAATGATTAAACCATCCAATGCACTAAGTCTGTAACTTTATCTTTGTTGTTCTTTTAATCAACCCTGTTAAAAACTTAGAAAAAAATAGTAACTAATTCTGTAATCTCTTTACACTTAGCATTAACCATCTCTGTGACTGCAAGAAGTGGTCCTAAGCCTCTCTGACCTCCGTCATTGCTTAGTTCTGGTCTCAGTTCTTAACTCTGGGTCATTCTGTATCCACATGGGTACCAGGCATACGGATACAAAGGAACTGAGGGGGTGGAATTGAGGGGCAAGTAATTCATGCCAACGATGTAAGGGTTACTGCTGCAGTATAAGAGGTATTTTGGTCCTATGCTTATCTTTTTTTCTTGTATTTTGGACATTTGGACTGTTGGAGCAACAATCTCAATGCTGAAAGGAGGCAGGGAGGAAGGTACTCTACAGTGCTTGAGAGCAATTGCTCATGTTAGTGGACTTGGCACCCCACATCAGTCCAAACAGACACTTTTTCCTACATTCCCAAAGTGAAGTCTGATCTCTTCTGTTCAGATGTAATATTTGTGTGTGGGCTGCCTTTCCTTTCTAACTTATTTATTTCTCTTGTACTGCTGCATAAATTTAACTGAAATTACTGTACTAATACCTACCCTTCTGGATTCAGAGTAGTTTCATAGCAATATATGTCACTGAGCCTCCAGTTCAATCCCCTCTCCATGACACCATCTTCACAAGAGAAGAGATAGTTTTCCTGGCTTAATTTCTTGCATCATGCTTTGTAAGATATTGTTTGTTCCTGACACGTAAAGGTATCTTAGGATGCTGTCTTTGAAACCTTTGCTTTCTTTTTTGCTGTGTTCTTATTGTGTCCATCTGGGCTTTAAGTTTTATGCTCTGCCAAATTTCAGCCTGGAGTGACAGCAGAGGAATGAGCATTATAATGAAAGTGCTGACAAACCCTTAGCTATCTCTGTAATGACGTGAATGGTGCAGCTATCATTTGAGTTTGCTGTGTTCTTTACTTTAAATCTTTAATGCTATTTTCTCCTTTTATCCCGTGTTGAGCAGTGGGATTACTCAAGTGGTTTATGGCTTAGAAGTTGTGCAGTTAAGTGAGTTGTTCAGTGGGGCAGAAGGACTCCTCTCTGGGGGCTACCTTCTTCTTTTTAGAGGTGTGGAAAAGTTTAAGGTTTGAGAAGGAAAAACACTGTCAGCAAGATGGTCGATACTGCAGTGCCATTCCAGCGCTGCCGTCAACTTTGGCCGCTGTGATTGCTCCCTCTAACAACACCTTATTTTATTTACACTGGCTGAGGTAAGGCCAGGGTCCTCTGAGGTGGGAGAAACAGCACAATTTGTGTTATAAATGGGAAAAGAATGAAGCCTCAAAGAGTGAGAAAATTTAGCTCATAGTAAAGAAGTGTTAGTTGAAGTTGTAGGCATTAATATTTTAGCCTGTAAGTAATTTGAAGCTGGATGTCTGCATTCCTGTGTGAACAGATGTTGTCCAAAACATTTCTGACATTACACAGAACAAATAATGTATGGACTAGATATGAATCTGTACTGAAGTGTCCATTCCCTGTCTGCATGTACCTGATGTTGCAGCGATGGCAGTAACAATCCTGTGGAGTTTTCCTTTGATATCAGTGAAAGCAGAAACAAATTTTTAAGATGCCTTTTGGATTATATCTCTAGCTTTTTTAAAATGGCAGAAGTTGTTTCATCTTGAATAGGCCCTGCTATTTTACACTAGACAAGGATTTGGCTCCAGGAATTGCCTCTGCCTGATTCCAGTCAGCTGCAATTAGCATGTGGGTGGATGTGTGGCTCTCTTCTGCCATGTGACCAGGTAATGCTAAAGGAGAGGGAACTATAATCCCTTTAGCTCCACCATGCATCTTCCCATACTGCCTGAGATTAACTGAGTGGTAATTTGAACAAAGTAAAAATGGTATGCATATATTTAAAAAGATAAAACCAGATGTACGTGCAGAGGGATTTTAGCAGCCCACAGACATCCACTGAAATGAACCTCATGAAGCTCAGCCTCATTTCCCCATTCTTTGGACATGGAGAAGACTTGACTGTGCAAGGCCATGAGCATCCTGTTCCAAAAAGGTTCTGCTCTGAGCAGGGGATTGGACCGGATGACTTCAGAGGTTCTTTTCACCTGGTATTGTTATACCAATCTGGTCTATTGAAAGAGAGATTAGTGGTGAAATCATTGTCCTTTCTTTTGTGACTCTGACTCAATATGGAACCAGTGCTTGTTTAGATGTGCCTACAGGGAATTAATAGCTCTGGCAGGATCATTGAGGCAGACCCTTCAAGTGTGTTACACCAGCAACAAATTAACTCACTGCTGTCAGCAAAGTTAGGGTACAAGCTTTCCTTTGATCTCCTGTGCTTCCCTGCCACTGTAAGAGCTGAATTTCTCTCATCCTTTATTATGATCTTTGAATCATAATGCTTATGCCTGAAAAGTTCACCTGCTTTGTCTGAAATCCTCCCACTTTTCCTTTGCTTTACTGTATGGAAATGATGTTGATTCACAGAGATTATTGTGCATCATACCTACCTTTGCTCTCATTTTGTTTCCTGCTTTTCACACACAACAGCATTATATCAGGACCCTTACACCTGCTTCTCAGGCTCTCTGGAGTATGTATGACTTGTGGGGTTCCTGGAACTGTGTTAATAGAAGTGCAGCCCTGGGGAACACTGCTGCAAGCTGCTTCCCATGAGAAACAGCACAAACTCTTCAGATCATTCTCTAACTCCCCTTGGTCTTTCAAGATTTCGCTGCCTAAAGAAGGCACACAGACACTTTGTCCCTACAACTGTGTGTAACACTTGATTTCTTGAGCTGACAGCTACCACCAGTTATTCATTAATAGTCTTTTGAGGGAAAATGCTAATAAGAGTGAGAACAGCAGCAGTGGGGAATATCAGTATTCTCTGAGTCAGGTTTGATTAAAGAAGGTAAAAAATCATCAGGAGAAGCTTCTGAGAATCAGAATTGCAAACTAGATGATAACAGCCTTCTCTGGGTTATGCCTCACTCTTCAGTTCAAACAGGTTTCTGGGCTCTTCGTTGGCAATGAATTCTGCTGGTCATAAAGCACACGGGTGAAAGCAAATTTATGGGAAAACCCCCAAGTAACCTCTTTGCTTTATTAGGCTTTACCATCATTTTACTCTGGGACAGATCCCAGCAGATGGAGGAAAGTCAGAAATTTGGGAAGTTTATTCTTACCCCAGACCTGTCTGTGACAGTAACAAAACTTGTTTAGTCTCTCAATGCCTCATCTTATCTCCATGTAAAATGCAGTGGTTTTGATTAATATTAAAAAGGAGGATTGGAAGCTTAATCCACTCATCTTTGTACATTATTTTGAAACAGTTAGAAGAAGACATGGGAGTCCAAAGGTTTGCTGGTTAGGAGCCTGCTGTGCTGGGTGGCAATGGTAGTAAAATCCAGGTGTGGGTTTTTTTGAATGATTTTCTGGACTCTTGATTTTCAGTGTGACGTGAAGAATTCATAAAGAGCCCTTGGCAGAAGTTATACAGCACCTTCAGAACAGATACATGATCTCAGTGACTCCTGAGTTGAGAATGCATACAGGAGAGAGATACACTTATTTTCTTGAGTGCACAACCAAAGTTGTGCAATGAATAGTATGATTTGAGTGTTAAGCATTATTCTGATTTCATTCTGATTGCTCTTTGAGACACAGATATGATCTGATGTATAAAAAATACTGATTTGTTGAGTGCTTAGTAAACATTAAGAAAACTTCCAAAAAATGCCAGTATAACTAGAAGTGTAATAAATTCTAGACTTTTTTGCCCTTGTACTGCTTTTCCAAATAGCTTATGAGAAGTCCAAAGTGTTAAGTCAAGCATAAAGCTTATATATATATATCTCAAGAAGTAATGCAATTTTTCATCCCCGCATACAGAGGCAACATTGGACAGCAGGAAATTCTGGTATTTATGGCAATGTGTAAATCTGTGTTGGTTATACAGACACCAAATTTGTGGCTTAGCCAGCCAGCCATGGAAAGAATTGCTCTGCAGAGAGACAGGCAGGTATATGGCTGTACCCTCAGCCACCTCTGCCCAGTGACCTTTTTCTGGCAGCCTCCTTTTCACTGAATGCTAAGGGAAAACTACAAATTTGTTTTCAGAAGGACTATGGCAAAGGCCTGTGGGAGAGGACAGTCCCTTCCTCTGCCTCCCATTCTCAGGCCTCACTTAGCAACTTTGATTAACTGCTGCTGAAACTTGCCCCACCTACTTTAGCTCATTTCCTTTCCCCCCCACTTAAATGTATGTGTTAAATCATCAGCAAGTCTGCATTCTATTCTAAGAATTACTTTCCTGCAGATTTCCCTATGGAGAGCTCGCATGTATCTCGCAGGGAGAAGAAGTGTGTTGATGTCTGACACATTACATTTTCTTCTATATTTGCCCTTCATTCGTGTACAGCAAGAGGCTAAAAATTGTTGAGGATATTTGTTGCTTGTCACTCTTATTTGTGCATGAACATGCACATACAGCCTTATGCAGGGACATGGAAACTTTGAATTTTAAAAGAGTGAGAAAAGGTTTTATATCCTTGTTTATCCTCTAGGCACTCTGCTCTCACTTCGCTTTTGATACTGATGGGAAAGAGCTTATTAACGGGCTGGTTCAATAGACTTGTTAAAAGATTTTCTTTATAATAAAAGAAAAAACCCAACCTTTTTGAAATTCCATCATTGAATGAAATTACATTACTAATTTAATCTTTATTTTCTGTATGACTAAACATCTCATTTTTATACAGAATAAAAATTCTTGTCAAGAAAAATTGGTCACAGTTCAGATGTTTTCTAACAAGACATCAGCTGCATCATTAGTATGTTTTTTCTCTAAGCTGAGCATCAGCTTATATGAGAAAGAAGGGATTTGCTGAGCTCCACATTCTTTTTCCCTCTCCAATCTGCATATCGTGCTCCATTGCTGTGGTACATTAATTCTCTTGTGACCCAGCCATTCATAAATTAGCTCTCTCATCATCACTGCAAAGAGCACAGAATTGCAAACTTCAGTGAGGGAAAGATCTTGCAGGTCAGCCCACACCATTTCCTCACCAGTATGAAACTGAGATGTGCTTATGAAGGAATGGGGGGAACCAGTGGCACTCAGGTTCCAGATTATTCTGGGGCAGAGGTGGAAACCTGGACAACCACCACTGAGGTACTTACTTTCCACTCCCTGAAGAGTTTGAGACTCTTCTGTGCTCCTGGTGAAGACCTGGTATCCATCTGTTCAGAGGTCTTTCAGTGCAGAACAACAGAAGAAGGATCCTTATTGTTCAGAACATTTAATTCTGACAAGTATATATTTGGCATGTGAGAAACAAGTTAAATGTTTGTTCTGTATAGTTTGAAATTAAATACATGAGTATTATCCCAAATGTTCTGAAGTTAAATACAGTTTTGTGGCAAATGTTGTCTTCAGAATCTTTTTCGGGTTTGTAAGAATCAGCCTCATACAAATTCCATTTGTTTAATTTTCAAACCCAGCCTTTTTTCCCTGCATAAAGCCTTGTGACACAGTGACAGCTCCTGTATTTACAGACACTCACCCTTCTCACATGATGCAGGCAGATGAAGGTAATTTTGTAATTTTTTTAGAGGTAAATCTTCACACAACTATGTGCCTTCTGAAATATAATACCTCTAGGTTTTATGTTTAGAAGGTAATTTAATAAATTATTTGTTGATCTTGTCTGCTCCTACAACTATTAGATGCACTGTTGTACTGTGCACTCTGTGTGGTGTGCAAGAGTTTGGAATGCTGTGTATATATGCCACACATACAATATGGAAATTTTAGCTCAACTTTAAGGGAATAAACCCACATAATTTTCCTAATGATGCCATAATTTAATATAAAATTCTTAGTGCTTTATGTTTGAGAAAATGTAAAAGCTTCAGCTCTGGTTATATCTTTTACACCCATTTGATAGTATTCTGAGTGAAAACCCTGCAGAACGTGATGGTTCAGCTTTCAAATCACTCTTGTGCTCCTGGGCCATAAAAGTGAAAATGTATTTTGACAGTGCCATTCAAATTGTACCCTGATTCACAAATGCCAGTTGGCAAACGTCTGTTCCATTTCTCTGTGAAACTCTGCTTTACTATTATGTGTTAGTGGGTGGCCGTACAAATATATTCTGTGAGCAGCCAAAACCAAAAAAAGATTATTTCATACTTTCATTTCTTACATGCAGTGAACCTCTCAGTGCCAGTGTTCATAAGGATGGGTTGTGGTCACTCTGGTACTGAAGTGAGACTCCATCTCCTGGCAAATACAATTCTTGAAGAGTTTTGCATTTTCTTGACTACAAAGAGCAGCTTTATTAAGGTCAGGCTTTATTTCATCAGCTAAGCTCAAAGAAACCTCTCAGGGAACATTTTGAGACATTCCTCTCAGGCAGTTAAGAAAAGTTTAATTCATATGACTGCTGCACAGCTTTACACATTGTATTTCCATCCCAGACTAATGTGCAGGATGAGCTCCAAGTCAAATGTCCATTGGAATTTTAAGCTTAGTTCTCAACCCAGTTCAGAAAGAGGATAAATGGAAATGGCCAGTTCTGAAACTGGCTTCACTGGTGTCAGAGCTAATCCTAAATTTCTGCATGAACTCCTAGTCCAGATAAAATCCAATAGGAACTAAACGAAGCAAGAACATTTAATTTCTTCAGTAAAGGCTTCTCTTTATGGGCATGAAGCAAAGTTCAGGGAACCAAATGGAAGAAATAATTTTCTTGTGGTAACTAAACACCAAAATCACACACACACACACTGAGCTGTCAATTGTAGCTGCTCTTCTGGAGGAAGTTTGAGGAATGACCTAACAAAGAGCAACCATGACTAGAGAGGACTTGAGGGGCAGGAAGAATAAATAGTTATTTAACTTTTCTGAAGCCATTTAATAGCTAACAAAAGTTCATTCATCTATGTGCCTTTATATGAGAGACATTTTTCTGTTGCAATTTGGCTCTATGATAATGTGGGTTATTATCTCCCTTACACTCATATTGTCAAAAACACATAAACTGAATGAGAGTCTTGTTTAGTGTGAGAAAGAATAGAAAAAGAGGATGGAAAACATATAGACAACATATACTTTAAAAATACTCTAAAATGATTGGATACTCACAATAGATACTAATTAACAGCTGATGGAGAATTTAAACCCTGTAATTTTGTGTTAATTCCCAGATTTACATAAGCACTGTCAATGGCAAACAACTGATGATGTATCCAGATGACAGAGATTGCTTGGTGGGATATTCCTGTGTTTGAACAATGTGAAAAATACAGCCACAACAATTCTGAAATTAAGGCGTAGTAGACTGAGCAGACCTATTTTGGCTTCCACTTTCTTAACCCTCTTCACACTGATTGACTCCTTATCATCTATGAAACTGTTCTTTGAAGACAGGAGTGTTTATGGTGTGAAAAATTACCAGAAAGAGACAGAAACTTAAGGAATACTTTAGTCACATTTTATTACTCCTGCACGTATTTAACTGCTTTCTGTCTAGGCCTGTTTCTAAAGTTTTATTATTTCAGTTTTTCAGTACTGAATAACATTTATGGGAAATGATGTGAAGTTCAATAGTTGCTTCTTTTTTCACAGATTGAATTTGTGCAGCAAAATCCTTTTTCTAAAAGATGCCTTCAGGAAAATGTCTTTTACTTCCTCTGCAAAAGCATATTGCTGTGACCACTAAAATATGAATTTGGAAATGAGAGTAGGTAGTAGCAGAGTAGGTAGTAGCAGATGAAGTAGCATTGCTGCTGTTTTTGGAACAGGAAAAGGGTGTGATCACAAAGCAACAATTTGCTACTTTTTGGAAGTCAATTTACTATATTCTCTGGCTGTTTCAGGAGTAAAAGGAATTAAACACATATTGCATATGAAAAAGCTATTTCTGGTTAGTTTTGCATTCAGTGTGTGGTCGTAATTTTGGTGAAAGTTGTATTTGAATATTATTTTAAGAAAAGTGTGATATGTATAATAAATACATAGTGTGTGATCTTTTAAAAATCAATTTGACCTAACTCAGCATTATGTGCACAGATGTATCAGTTTGTGTCTTCAGCACTGTGAGTGAAGTGGCCAATTAAAGCACGATAGGAGAATGTCCCGGATTGCTGTCATATGACACCTTTCTCTCTCTTTCAGCACCTTTTTCATTGTAAATCCCAAATCACAGATGCAGGCAGTCTTCAGCAAAGCCATAAGCCATACCTTTAGCTGCAGGCACCTGCAAAAATCCAGTTTAGATTCTCCAGAACTGGGAACAAATTACTTCCGAGACACCTGCCCCAAGTGAATTAGGCAATCACAGTAAATGTAGAAGAACCTTAAAGAGAGTATTTTTTAAAAAAGGGAGACAGAGTAAGTAAAGTATAATGCAGAGTAGGTACTCTATAAATAAATTGTGCATGAATAAAGTACAAAACCTGCAAACTTACCAAAGTCAAAAGGATTTTGTAACAGGCTGCTGTTAGGAAGGAAAGCTCTCCCAGCTGAGCTCTCTGGAGGTCTGTGCCTTCTAGATGGAAACCTCTTCAGCAAAGGCAATTCAACAAGAGAGAAATGCCTTCTCCCAGCAAAGCTCTTATTATCTCCTCACAAATGTAAATGTGCTTTAACCTAACAGAGCACACAGGCACAGGTACTTTGTCATTTGCAGAGGGGTTTACTTGTGCTAATGCTCATAATTCTTTTGCTTCTTGCCACTGATGCCTTGTAGCTCTTCTGCTTCCTCCTGGCTTAGCTAAGTGGAGCGCTGTCTGTCAGACCTGTCCTTCCTGGAGTCACTCTGGGAGCTTCTACACACATGTGGAAATTACTTCAGATGGTTTCTTACACGGCCTCATGTGCTTGACTTTTGGAGTGGACATCTGTTGTTAGGTCAGAGTTGCACAGGCTGAGGCAAATATCTGATTGCTTAGCTGCAATGATTTAATGTAGACATTAAAGAGGATCAGAGGACCTCTCTTCAAGAACTGACCTCCTTTTTTCCCCTAGATGTTTTTGAATACTTTCCATAAAATCTTAGAAGATCTAGGATTTGTGCTTTCTAGAAGATAAATGTATCTACTTATTATGAAACAAGGTTTCTGTTGAGATACTGATGCATTAATATAGGTCTATACATGTCAGGCTTACTGCATTACCTATACTGATTTATTAATTTTTTTCTCATTTTCCTTCTTAATTCATAATGTTATTAAGGTTATTTAGTTCCTGGAACTCAGAATACAAACCAATACATGTTTACCTTAAAGAAGAAACTTCAGGTTTTTTAGAAAAGAGCACAATCCTATCTGCCCACAAATACCTTTTCTGCCTTCAGTAATAGCATTTGAATGTGTGATACTTGATACATGAACCATTAATTTGTGCCTTGGAAAGATATTGAAAGAATGATCTTCACTTAACAGTGATTCTACATGAGATGATACAAAGTATAGATTTTGAACTTGTGAGAGACTATTGTGACTGTCTATTTTGAACTATGTAATTTTATGAATGAGTCATTGTAGTATGTCCAATGGCAATGACTGAGAGAGAACTGAGCTTTTAGGAGAATAGTCAGTGATGCAAAGTCCTTTGCAGGCCCACAGTTTGCACTTCCTTCATAAGGGACATCAGACAATGTTTAATCCATTGCATGCCACACTGCTACCATCCTGCCTTAGTTACCAAAAGGACATGTCAAATATCAGAGAGAAATCTAAATATAATTTTACCAAGACACCTCTTAGTCTCAAAGGGAAAAAGCTGGCAAGGTGGTCTGAAAGATTTATTTTCCATTGCCCTATGCTAACTTACATAAATCATGTTACCTCCTTAGTTTTACTCCAGTGCTGCCTTTTTTATTCTTTTGCCCAGGATCGCTGTCAGGATGACAGACATAAAATTACCTTGGGCCTTCCATTTACACTCTTTGGCATGACTCAGCTTTTTTTTTTTTCTCTAAAGCTGAATTTTAATATTGAATTCTTCTTCCAAGCTGGGAGACTGTCCTTGGAAAATTTAAAAGTAATGTCTGATACTTATTGTTCACATAATGAAACCACAAGCATATGTAATTGAGATATAAAACATTTTTCTATATAATTAGGCTTTACATCTAAAAGGAAAAATGTGTAGCAGTGGAGAATGACTTAAAATATGATTTTCTTTTGGTAAGAATTAACTTGTGTGCAGTTAGAATTTGAATACTTATTCTCTTGAACTGCTTAATCCAGTGGTCAGTGAGCGTAGGATGATTTTGCAGCACTGGAATTCCTGCACACAGGAGTGCAAGTGGGGTGACAGGTTGTATTATTGCATAAAAGTTTATAGTGGTTTATTTAGAGGTCAAATGATGACAAGTTAAAACAAGTTAAAACATCTTGCTAGTTATTAAGTAATCTACAAAAGCAAATTAGTGCTCCTGAGAGCTCAAAACCATCATGGGTTCATTATGGATTCAGAAGGTCCTTCAAGAGAGCATTTGGGTTTATTAACACATGCATAGCATTTTTAAATATAAAAGAAGTAAAAGACTATTGAGGACTTTTCTGAAGTGGCCACATTCATTCTTTGTTGCAGATGCAAAAGAAAAAAAATCAAATGTTAATTTTAGTAGTGCTTTGATTAAAATATATTGGTGTAGCGAGAACATCTTTATAATGAATAAAGTCTTTATACTACTAAAAAAGAAGAAAAAAAAGCACTTAGGAAACCTTTAAAAATGAATATGCTGTCTCTTAGATTTCTCTGTAGAAGTCCAGAGAGTTACTACTTTAATACTTCACATCCCATGCTAAATAGTAGGTGATGATTAAGCTCTGATGTTTCTCCTGGCTGCAATTTCATTGCAGAGTTACCACAATTAGAAGACTGTTCCTCCAATAAAAAGTTATTACTTTATTCAACACAATGTGTTTTCCTGAAGATTTGGTGGTTTATCTTTACAAATTTGATTCTACTTCTGTGCCCATTTTAATGTCTTTAAAGTACTGTAAGTTACCTCAGTAGTATCACATAATTTTTCACTTTTAATCTATCATAGAGGTATTTAACTTTTCCTTCCTCTTTCCATGAAAAACTATTTAATATTAAAATGCACCATTTTAATAACATTAAATGATAGATTTTGACATTATTTATTGTATTTAAAATTACTTGTTGTAGTGATTATATTGAAAACCGTAGGATCAATGTGTATTTTATAGTGTGTAGAATCTATCATGACAAATCTTATGGAACATATCCTTTGATATAAATAAGACTATTAAAAATATGAGTTTGAATTCCGCCTGCATGTTCACTGCACTATCAGAGTTGCTACCTAACATCAGTGAGCTGCCTTTCATTTAATCTTCATTGCACTGCTGGAATAGTTCCTGCAGCAGAAAGTCCTAACACTACTGAAATTAGCAGCAGAGCTCCCTCTGGTTTCAGTTTTTCAATGATTTTATCCTAAATTCATAACCCTTCCTGATGCTGATAAAATCAATACAAAGCAATGAAAGTTACTGTGTAGGGATGCCCACAGAAGATCAGACTGATTGTAATTAAACCAGACAATTACTGCTGTGCTTATGTGGGATGCAAGCCTACAGAAACCTTGTTCCTTGGTTTCACAAGCACGTCCAGAAAGCTCTGTGCTGGCTGACCTCTGTCATTGCAGGGGGCAATTCTGGCCCAGGGAATAGGTGCCTTCAATGGCATTTTGCCTGCTTGCCCCAGCAAAACCCTTGGCTCCAGGCTCTGCACTGCCCCTGATTGCTCTGTAAAGCAATTAGCTAACTAGCCTTGTTCTTCCAGCCATGCTGACATCAGCAGTGGTGCTGGTGGCCAAGGAGCTTTGGCATGGATCTGTTTGATGTAATGTCATCAAATAGAGCATCTGTAGTAGCTTCAGCACAGCCTGAAACACAGGAGAGTCTTAGGGGAAGGTCAGGCAGGAGGTAAGAAGCATGTCCAGACATTTATATTAGGCAGCATTCAATGACATAAAGGTGAAAAAACTACAAGGCTGTTTGAACGTGCACTCAGAAAATGGGGTATGTGTAGAGAAAAAGAAATGCAGCTTGCATAGTGGTGAGTTTATTCAGTGTGGAAAACCTGGGCAGAAGTATTTTGAATCTGATTAAGAGAATGGTTGGATAAAATGTGTTTTGCAGCCTTTTTTTGGCAGCTCTTAGCCTTCATACATTACTTCAACAACCTCTTCACAGCAGAAAATGTGTCAATTAATAAAAGAATCTACACAGTGTTACTGCATGCTCAGGTGTGGAGAAGCCAGGAAGGCACCAGCTTCTCTTTTTCTCTGGTTGACTAAGTTACCTGATACAAAGGGTTTAATTAAACTAACTTTAAGTTACAAAAAACATTTTACATTCTTTAATTTTGTCTGATATCTTATGATTCTAAGAGGGTCAGTGAATTCCTTCCTTCATGCTGCTCAATCTAAGGCCAGTGATCTGATGCAGAATGGGCCTGCTGACCTTTTATACAAAAAGCAAGTAGGATATAAGATAAATACCCTGTTGTGAAGAACTTTCAGCTTTGGGGCTATTTTATGGTGCTGAAATATGGCTCATGACAGATCCTGAAGCACCCATTCTTTCAGATCTGCTGTCAGATTTCAGTAAGATTCCCACTGAAAATACGGTACTGCTGCTCTGCTTTGGTTCTGCCTAAGTAGTGAGCCACTGGTTTCTGTGGAAAAAAAGACAGAAATCAAGGGAAGATTGCAAACTGTTGCCTCAGATTGCCTTCACTTCAAAGTAAAGTTGGAAAATGAAATTTGAAACATCCTATATTTGCAAAGGATGTCCCGTTGTGGATTGCTATGCAATGCTTTTTATTTCTCCTGATGCTGTACCTGCTTACTGATCTTCTGCTTTAATAGCAGTAGGATCAATGGCCACTCAGGTTATAATGAGTCATCTCTGCTTTCCCAGCTCTTTCAAATTCTGTTTCTGAAGGCTGGAGTAACCTTCACTCACTTTTTATGTTCAGCCTGAGTTCTTTCTGCAATATCACTGTTAAAGGGTTACTGCTGTTTGACACTTTAAGTATATTTGTTGCAAATAATCCATCCTCGCAGCTTCCTTGTGTTACTGGTTATTCTAGATGGCACAAAGGTTATAACTTATTTTATTCTTCTTAAAATCTTATTTATTCTGTGGCCTCCTCTGCAAGCTGTGTTCTCTTTTCTGGCATAGATATTGACTAGAAGTGGGCATTTACATTTCTTGCTTTATCTTATTGTTTTGTTAACTCCTGCTCTGCATGAGTTCTGTTAACAGTTCAGGAGCTGTTGATCCTCATATCACTTCAGTATTTTGAGATCCTTTATTGCTTTTCTTTGCAGTCTTCTCACTTTGTCAGTTCTGGCAGCCTTCCACAAGGCTGTTGCTGGGTTTGGGGTTTTTTTTGCATCCTTTCAGTTCCAGTTCATAATTCTTTTAATCCTCTTCGGATTTCATGTTCTTATATATGTCATATACCCTCTATTTTTCCTCAAGAACTCTTTTGACATTCTTAGTCATCCACATCAGTCTCATCCTTCTTTTATGCTTAGAATAGCTGATCTTTCTCATGCTCTTGCAATCCCTTGCCCTCCCTTCCTTGCCCCAACTCCTGGTTTGTCCATTATTTAGCACTGGATACGGCTGGATTGAAAGAAATACCAGATCTCATGGAAGTCAATGATATTGAGTGTCTGCCTATTTCGGGGAAGCATTGATGTTTGGCTTCGGTGGTTCTGAGTCAGCCTTTGCCCCCGGGCCACTGCTGCATTGCTGGCTCATTTGCACAGGGCAGAGAAGGTGGTGCTGGGTGATGCAACAGGCACAGACTGAAAAGATACAGATTCTGCTTGCCAAAAGGTAAATCTGTATGTAAGCAGGATGCTTGGGCAGAGGTAAAAAATAAACTGCTGCATTTTTCAGATTATGTGCTGTATTTCTAGGAAGCCAAACCCCGTCCTTCTGCAGAGTGTGTCAGCCAATGCACCATGAAATGTGGCATCTGGTTTTATAGTGGGCACCTCTCCCTCAGAGGCAAGATCAAACCCATTTTCTCTGCACACGCTCCAACCCCAAACTTTCATATTTGAATATAATTTAATGAGTGTTTCTGATGAAGTTATAACATTGTGTTACTGTATCTGAAAACAAAATTAGATTTGAAGGATGGAGAAAAAGAATGTTTAACATGGGTTTACAGGGTAGACTTTTGACAAAAATTCAACCTAATGAAGAAGCTTTCCTGTGTGTTTTTGTATAGCTTTGTTCCCTATGTTTTCTGTGTAGCCAAACAGCTTATTATTCTAAAAAATATGTTCACAACCACCCTTTTTGGAAGTCCCCGTTCCATTTGCTCTCTGCAGAGTTCTGAAGCTCTCCCTCCCAGGCACCGCAGCACCACACCTCAGTGCCACAAATGAGGAACAGTGTAATGCCTCATTTTAATCAGCTACTCCCTGGCTAGAGTGAGTGTCCATGTGTGGGTGGGTTCCAGCTCTGTGCTCCTCATCCCTCCTGCAGAGCGTTCCCAGGTGAGATCCACAGTTCAGGAGCATGGGTGGGGGGAAGCCACCATGAGCCCCCTTTTCTTGTGCCAGGTACTGAAACCAGTATAAGGTCTGCAGTCCTCTTTTTTTTTTTTTTTTTTAACTTGTTGTCAAAACTGCCTGAAATATTTTTGAGCTCTTTTTTCTCCTTTCCACTCTGAAAGAAAACATTCAACTATGATTTGTCCTTCAATTAGAGCTGCTCTGGGTCGACACGGCACGGATGGAAAGGGGTACTTTGTGTATGTCTTCACATTCTGGCAATCCAGGACTACATCTAGGGGCTGGTCTAATATCTGACATGCATTAATTTACCTTGGAGTGTATGCCTGTCTGCAAGATGCTAAGAAACTGTATTGTTAGCCAGGGATCTCCTTGGCAAAGGTCACAGTCATTTGAATTTCCATTGAGAACACAGTGTACTGAGGGCTAAAGCAGTTCTGAGGTTCCTCTGACACAGAAAAATTTCAAAAATAGTGATGCTTGAGACAAAGTCTTTCCTAGAATTTTTGAAAGAAATGTGGTTTTCTCTTTCAACTTTGTTTATATCTTGAATTCTTAAATATATTTGTGCTGGAATTTATGAAAAACTGTGTGAGATACCAAGTACAGCTGTGACCTGCCCATACTGTGTGACCCTAGAATAGGATTTTGTATGCATAGGGCACACACATGTGGTTTATATTGCTAAGCACTATATTAGCTATATTAGCTCTCAGGGGGCTAAAAATGCTAAAAGTTATTTCACTGTCATCAACTGTTATTTAACCTACTGTATTGTACACAAAGTAGGTCAGAATCTGCTGCAGCTTTGCAGAGCCCTTAAACCTAAATCAACTTATCTAAATTGAACCTTTAAGCGAAATTCACCATTTTGTTTGTTTATAATTTTCTAAATTCAGTATGAGGCAAGAGGAAGCAGTCTGTATCTTTAAAGAATTAAAATATGCCCATAAATAAGCTCAATCACTTGCCTTTGTAGAGAGCAAAACAAAACCCCCTCATCTACTAAATCGGCTGGAAGCTGAAAATAATTTTGAGATTTTACTCTATGTTGGTTTTGTTTGTGTGTTTTTTTTTTAACTGTGCATTTATATGGAACTGCAAACACAGATTATGCCTTAGTAATTTTTATGGAATTGGCATCTGTCCCTTTGCTTTTATTCACATATTTTCATAGCCATAATCTCTAGTTTCTTATTTGATGATGCAAACCTTTCAAATGTAGAAATGGATAAAAATCTTACTGAATCTAGTGAGAGTCATTTCCAGGAATAATCCCTTTATTAGACAGGAAATAAAGACCCCAGGGGGAAAAAAAAAAGGCAACATGTATATTAAATGACTGAAGATATTAGTGTCCAACGTTTGCCTAGCTAGATTCCTACACAGAGAAATGCTTGGAGAATTCTCTACAATAACAAACTGGAAAAGCCCCAAGACATAATCCACCTGATCCTAAGTTTTATTTTGCATGCATAAGAGAGCTCTGTTGTGTTTGAAATTGCAGAGTGTGTTGACAGGTCTGTCAGCTGTCTCAAGCTGATATCCATGGTGGGATACACCCCCTTCCCTGGGAAGTGGCACCCTACTTTGAGACACCAGTTCCACAGTCACTGGAAGGAGCCTTACACATAAGTTCAAAGATGTAAGTGACCTGCATCAACAAGCCAACTGTGTGAGGCAGGTGATTATAAAATATTGGGATTTGGCTGCACTTGCTGATTTTCAATTAGCTTCAAGGGCATGCAGAGGAAAGCAAAAGTGTGACAGAATTTGTTAGTTGTTTTAGAAATATTAATACGATGCAAACCTGGAATATTTCCATGGAATTAAACACATCACAGCACATCCTCATTTGATGTGCTTGGGCAGTGATGTCTCTGATGACAGAAAAATCCCCAAACCCTCTAAGTGACAAAGTGTATTTCACAAGCCCCTTGTGGTAATCGCACCTGCTAACCAAAACACAGAGTCCGTAGTGTGCTGAAGGAATTTTGTTATCTGCATCTCCTCTATCACTGATTGAAAGCTCCTCTGTTGCCTTGTCTACTACTAACTTGATCCCTCAGTGCTTTTCTATAAGGATTTGTTTCCCTAGTCTACTAAGCTGGTCTTTGTGTTGTCAAGAGCTACACAGTAAAGTCCTATGATATGATGGGATATTTACTTTGCTTCCTCATTTATGCTTTTGTCCTTTCAAGCTCTTTGAACTCCAGTGAAAGCACCATTGTGAGAGGTTTGACCTAACATGGTCCTGTGTTTTGTTGAAGGTCACCATAAAGCCAGGAAGAAAACTTCTTGGTAGGGTAGAAATCTGGACATCCTACAGCATTTGGAGAGACAGGGAAAGGAATTTTTTGAGTAATACATAACTCATATGTGTGTTTAGATACTCATAAAAACAAAGACTGATCATTTATTCAAGGTGTTAATGTTATAGCCAAAGATGAGACCTTTACGTGACAGTCTCTGTTCTACCTGGTGAAGCACTTGAAAAATTATTGTCATATCATTTAGTATTGAGATTATACCACACTTCCTAAATTATTTAACTGCAATCTTTTACTCCTGTGAGTAATGCAGCTCCTTGGATCTATTTGTAAGACTGACAGATTTTAAAGAAAAATTACCTTAAACGCTTGCTCTAGATCTGAAATCTAGACTTGTGCTGTTCAGTAGTGTTGTATATTTGCTCCCCCCATTCTCTAATGCAGTTACTGTGTCTCTCCCCTCGTTCCATAGGCCTGTGATCTTCCCATTATCTGTGGTTCCTGTTTCAGTGTGGGGTGCCAATGCCAACAAAGAGACATGACTGCATTTTCCCCAGTAGGTACCAGTTAGCACAGAGAGAAAGCTTTCTTCACAAACTTGTTGTTAATTCCTACTTTAAAACCAGTTTGTGCCCATTTCTAGACCTACTCATTGTGAAACACGTATGGGTAAATCCTGTGTGCTTTTGCTGCAGTAGAAAATTGCCTTCCAACAAAATACGTTTGAAATACATTTTCTGTCGTATCCATTGCTGAATACATAAATTAATTAATGATTTGAAGAGATAAATATGAATATTTACCTTTCATTTCTGGCTGTAAGTGCTGACTGTCCCGCATACCTGCAAAAGGCAGAATGGATCATGTGAAACTGTGTCATGACACAGCCCCAGAATGAAGTAGGACATTTCTTGACCTTGGTGTGCTCAACCGTGCAGCTGTAGTCTTTTATGACAAGGAATGTCTCCCACAGTAATGTTTAAAATCTGTTTGGGAAAGATTCTACAGAGAAATTTGCTGAATTCAAGCTTCCTCTATCTGTCAAGACAGAAATATTTTTTGAAGTCCAGGTAATGTATGATGTTTAGTAACTGAAGAATTTGATTAGTAACTTGAGAATTTGATTTCACTCTTTGTTCTGCTAAATGTTAAAACACGTGAATTTTTACACATTCCCTTATATCTGTGTCGCTTTGTTAATATTTCATACAGAGCTAAAATTTTTTACTCATTCTGGCAAAAAGACTTCCAGGTAGCGCAGCAGATAGAGTTGGTTTAAAAGCGCAAAGCAAGTTTACATTTGAAAGGGTTCATTTGGGCTTTGGTAGCAGAAATCAAAGGCATTCTGTAGGGAGCGCAGGGAGCGCACCTTGAGCGTGTTGGGGCCGGCCCCGCTCGGGCAGCGCCGGGGCAGCTCCGCGGGGAGCGGCGGGAGCGCTCCGGGCTGGAATTGCCGCTGGGGCCGCTCGGAGCCGCCCCCGCTGCCGGAGCCTCCCCCGGCCCCGGCGAGGGCTGCAGCGCCCGGCTCTTGTCTCCTGCAGGCGCCGGGGGAGAGCCCCCACACGAATGTGTTTGCTTGTCTAAAGTCTGTGCGGTTTTTAGCAGTCTTCCAGCCTCCGGTGCGGGGTTTTGAAGCTCCATCACAGCAGAACATTCTGAAAAAACCTGGAGTGTGGCTTGTATTTATAAAAGTTATTTGTTTGCATGAGGCACATGTGCTGATACTGTGAGTCACCCATCCATTTTGCTGTGACATTTTCAAGCACAATTATGTGTAGTGGAATTTTTTTGGTAGCTGGCTATGTTGCCCATCTGTGAAATCATCATTCTACCGAGCACTAAAAATAGAGATTAAACTCTTGAGAGAAAATTTTGAATCTACTTAAATGACAGATTGAAATGTGTTCCTGCAGTCAACAGTTTAAATATTTTCTATCCTAAATATGGATACTCTAAATTTAAGGTGATGTAGTCCTGCTGTCACCACTTCAATTCACCTTGCTAGCACAGTAATAGAGCTGGAAATAATTTCTGGCTGGAAACCCAGTCTGGTGCCCACCAAAGCCAAATCACTTGGGCCCCAAAGGAGCAGGACTGGCATAGGCATGCGAGAGCTCTGGAAGGTGGATAACACTTGGAGTTGAAAGTATTTATTAATAACAGGGGATCCCTGGAGAAAAATGTGAAGACAATCCATGACTGTAGATCAGAGGGGATCAAGGAGAAGATGATTTCTTCATTTTTGACTACTAGGAAATGAAGCTTTGAGATAAAGAACAACAAAATATCCAGCAACTTTTAATTAGCTGTATTTTCAGTCAAAGCAAGTTAGTGAAAAGATATGGTAAACACTGAAAATAGTGAAGAACTGCAGCTAGAAGAGGGAACTGCTGGAAGAATATAAGCTGTGTTGCTGAGTAATAGCATCCTAATTGAAGCCACACAAAGCCAAAGAATCGAATTAGTCAGGAAAACACATTTCATTACATTCTTAGTAATTTGTTTTGAAAAAGTCCAACTGAATTTTAAATATGACAGATTTTCATTGTGTTCAGAGCAGATTACCCTGTTTTTACTTGCATATAGAGATAATGAAAAATATAGTTGCAGAATTATAAAAGAAAGTGCTTAAGTCCAAATCATGTTTGCAGTTGTTCCTTGCTATCTGGGTACCATTCTATAAAGTTCTGCAGAGAGGATGGAAAAAATAAATTGGACTTTTGTTGAGTTGGTAAGCAATACTGGAGAGCATCACCCATTTCTTTAATCCACAGCAATCTGAGACACACTTGAAGCTTCAGCTCAGGCAAACAAATGAAAAGAGCATTGTCTGTGCATCCTGCTGCCTTCCCTCCTTCTTTTCCTTCTTCTCCCTCACTCCCTCTCACTCCCCCTGTCTTTGTACAAGTCTTCACAATGAGATTTTTTTCACAAAATATAGAACTAAATCTCCAGCTAGACTGAAGCCATGTTAGTCACTTCATTTATATTCACCTTTCAAAAATCTGTATTTCTGGTGAGCTTATATGCAAATGATTACATGGCACGACCTCAGTGTGGTAGGTTTCTTGTATATGGATTTTTTTTTTCAAGTGCTAAATAGGAGAGAAGAAAATAAGAATTATGCTTAGTATCAGGATACTTTGCTCATGCAAATTAGTAAAAAACCCAATGATGCAAACCAATAAAAGACTATTCTCGCAGAGGACGTATAAAAATTCAGTGTTATATTCTCTTGAAAGCTCTTTTACCTATTAAATCTCAAATGTGGATAAGGTCAATAACACGGACAATTAAGCCTCCCTCTCATCATTTTTATCCTATAGTGGATTAATGTATTTTAAGAATCCATTTATGTACATTTTTATCTACTTTTGAGATCCAAGTTAATGGGTTTTCAGAAGTCTGTACTTTTTATATTTGCCTATATAAACTACGTCCACAATAACAATGTACTATTTTAAGTTCTTTGAAGAGTCACCCTTATTCACAGTGACATCAGAAAGGTGATATTCACTGATCTGACACAAACAATATATGGACATATTTAAATTTCATCATGGTTTTTTAGATAAAAATTCAAACTAGATCTTCAAATTCAAACTGTAGCTCCATCATACTTTAGATGAGAAGAATGAAAATATAAGTCTTTAGACAAGAAAAGAGCCTGCACCTGAAAACATATACAAAATTAGAAGGAAATGCATAACATGGACAAGAATTAATCCTGCAAATCCTTGTTTGCAACATAGCCATATTTCCTTAAAATATTCCTCCCATGAGTAAGGATAGTAATAGTTTAGTATATATTAGCATAGTAATAACTTCAGCTGGACTATTAGAATTAATAATGGATTAACCTGCATGAGTGAGAATCCTTCCCTTGTTAAGGATGAGGCTACTTCTGCAGCTTCCCATTTTTTATAAAATTACGTGTTTCTTACGTAAGTTCCTCCCACATGCATTGCAACTGGATTTGTTTTTGCTTCCTGCAATGATTCTCAGTATTGCTGTGCTCCACTCCACAAGTTCATAGTGGCTGAAGTTTTGGTTAAGCAGATTTATCCTTCTGCACAACACCCTGAAATTCTTAATGAGCTCTGCTCCTATGATGTCCCTAAAAGTCAGTTTCTTCATCTGCCTCTTCCCTTACACAGAATAAATCCCTGAGAAGCAGTAAATGTTATCAAGAGGGGAATGATGGTAATTTAGTTGGAAATCTGCAATAAATGTATTATAATATTGAATGTATCTACTCCCTGCTCTAGAAATCTATAACATATAAATGAAGTACACTGTGTATGGTGTGGCACAGAGGTCTGACAGATGGGGACATCCATATTTCTTTCTTTGGACAATGGTTATTTCCATTCAAAATGTCATCACTTGTTATAGTAGCTGGGACATATTCTAAAACATCCACAGAATGCTGGCCATTTCATTCAGGAGTGAGTAACCAAAGTGACAGAAAAGTGAAGCCATCTTAAGGAAACAATTGGACACCAGTTTCTAGAAGAAGGGAAAACAGCTGTTCAGAGAAGAATTGATGGCTTCAGTAAATAGCACTTTTGTAACTAGAGACTATCAGTCTTTCAGACTATCACTTCCCCAGAAGTTTCTAAACAGACTTGCATTTCCTTTTTAGCTCTAATTTTGATTTGAAAATACTGTAGGTAATTTGATCTAGCAATAAAAGGACAGTTGGCTTTTTGACCAACTGTGAATTTTTTTTCTCTGTTTCATGGTTTTATTGGTTTTGTGGAGTATTTGGTAGCTTTCAGTACATGTTGCTGTGGTCATTATAAGGACTAGGGGTTAGAAAATAGACATTGGTGAGGCCAAAATCAGGAAATTCATGAAAACATTTGCAAGGGAAGCAGCTGTTTTTTGGGGGATGTTTTTGTTTGTGTTAGACCCAGGCCCTATCAGATGTGAATTTCTTAGTAGTGCCTCAGTGCTTAAATGAATGAGCCTAATTAAAAAAAAAAAATATTTGGATGCTGGAGTCCAGCTTTGCCGAGATGCTTCTTAGGTACTTGGGTTAGGCACTAACTCCTGCTAAGCATGAGGTGCCTTCTTCGGTGCCTGCAGTGGTTGTTAGGCAACTAATCTTGATTTAGATACTTTTGAAAAATCTACCAAGCATTTTTGACACCTAAATATCTGACTTGAGAGTAGAAGTCCTAGTTAATTTCTGGACATGTAAGGCAAGTCCCTAAGTATGTTAAGACTGTTTAAACTGGAAACACCTGCACTGTGATGACACCTGTGGAGAGGGTGTGGTGCCTTCCCACATCAACCAAACCTGCAACAGCTGAGCCAGTCAGGTCAGAAAATTAGACAAGAGGAAGCTTTGCACCCAAGGTCAAGAAGCATCTGTGGAAGGCTGCTCTCTAAATCAGCCTTACTGCTAATTTTTTTTTTAATTAACAAAGGTAAAGCCTAAAAGGATAGGCTCTACCTAACGGAGAACTTCTTATAAAGCTGCTGGCTGGGCATTCTTTACTGGATCCCTGAAGAATATCAGCAGTATTAAGGTTTTATTGCTCTTCTTCTAATTACTGTCTGTAGATGTTATTTATTATTAATTAGATGGAGATAGTTGTGGATGAAGAATGGATGAAAGAACAGGTAGGCACATGAAGAGGAAAGGTGTAGTAGAAATAGTTTAATGGAAAAGCTTTCTTAACAAAATACCACTTTTTGTCAAAGATAAGGGTTCACACCCACTGCCTTTGACTGTAGCTTCTTCAAAGGAAATAATGAAACGCTCTTAAAAAATATGGGGAAACGTTCATTGCAGAGAAAATAAACTGTAATTTTGAAGCATCAGTTCTGTTTCAGATTGGAATTTATGTCTATAATTCTTACCGGACTTCATTAATCACTTTTTGTAGTGATTGAAACAGCGCCTTGCCGTAAGAGAAGGTGGCTGTCCCGAGTTTTCTGCTTTGTAGCAACAGCTCACGGTCCCTCCAGCCACGCATGTCAGTACACGGCACTTCTGGTGTAGCTTCCCCGCCAATGAGACAAAACCTAAATTAATGTTTGAGGGTTCTGCAGTGGAAGGTAACGCCAAAATGATTTTTTTTTCCAAGTCAATTTATTTATTTGGATAAACTTTGAAGATCCTAGTGTCAGCTTGAAGTCAGAATGACGGCATTTCAACAGGTCAGCGGAGAGCTCGGGGTTGGGATAACTCGGGAGTTTTCCTGGAGGTGAGGGCAGAGGGTGCGGGCAGGGCCGGAGAGCCTTGAGCCGCCAGGAGCGGGGACACGGTGCCGGGAGCGCGGGGAGAGGGAGACGCTAAAGCCGCTGAGCCGAGGTCGGTGTCCCGGGCGTTGCCGCTGTCCCTGCCCTGGGCAGGGGGCTGGGGAAGGACGGGGGCTCGGCCGGGACCTGGTGCGGCGGTGACGGGGTTAAGGCGGCGGCGGGCGCGGGGCTGTTTGCGGTGCCGGAGCTCCGGGCGATCGGAGCGGCCCCGCGCCCCCGCCCGGCCGCAGCAGCAGGTGTCGGTGACGGCGGTGGCAGCAGCGAGGGAGTTAAAGCCCGCGGCGGCGGGAGGAGGGGGACTGCGAGCGGGCGGCGGCGGGAGGAGGGGGCCGAGGCGGAGCGGGC